>CBVK0101069447.1:0-20640 GCA_900067695.1 Picea abies
ATCAAACCACATATATTTTGATACAAGTGATGAAATTTAATTTCGTTGAAGACCTATTTGAGGTAATGAATAGATATTTCCATTGATATAAGATACATACTCCATTCTATCATGTGGAGTGATAAAACTCTTCTTGAAACTCAAAGGACATGTGGTTGCATTATTTACAGACCTTTGATACTTCTATCAATCATATCTCCCAAACCAGGAAGAGAAATGAAATTACGTAAAAAACCCATTTGATATAACATAAAAATATTTAAATTTAACTAAATTATTCCCTCTAAAATGATCTATAGAGGTCGTGGCACTTGCATAAATGTTTCAGAATATAGTTTTTATATACTCTATCCATTATTGTGATCTTATGGCGGTCATACTATTGTGGGTAAGCTAAGAAGGGGGTGAAATGAGGTCGCCAGAGCTTCCATATGTTGCATGTATATTTTTTCAAGCCATCAAATGGTTGCATGAACTTGAAATAATGTTGAATATGAGAGAATCAAGTGCAAAGAGACACAAAGGATGCTAAGTGTTTGTAGATAATCTTGGGTTGTTGTAGAGGCCATGGAACCTCCCTGAGCAGCATTCAAACCCTACAAAATTTATGTAAATGTTGTAGATCAATAGATGTAGTGAATCCATGTAAGGATTCTCCTACAATGATGAACGAAGTTTTGAGGGAATAAAAACCCTTTAATGCATGTGGACCAACTGTGATACTTACAGTGTATGGCCCAACAAATAGACTCTGAGAGTGCCAAAAGGAGGTTGGAGATTGTTGCAAATATTTGAACCCGAAATATTCTTCAAAACCTAGTTCCCATGGAGTAGTAATACCAATGATCCAGCTCTTGAGGGATAAGATCTGAAAGGCATGAATGTCGAGAGAGGAGGAGATAAAATATACAAATATTCCATGAAATTAATCACAAGAACATTGATGAAAATCCATGAACTGAATACACCACTAAAATATGATAAATAGAGAAAGAGTTGGAGAAGAAGGAGTCCATTAAGAATAATCATTACATGCAATGAGGCCAATTTTGGGACCTTTTCTTCCCGACCTTCACTCTCTTCCTATTTTCTTTTTATAAGGTGTCTTTTTGACAAAGTTAATTTTGATTAGATTTGACTCTGCCAATTACATATCTATCAAGTTCCCTTTTACATAAAAATATGAATTTATGACTTCTACATACAAACTTAGACTATAATCCTCCCTAAAATTCAGATCATCCTAAGACATTGGATGAAGCAATAAGGAGATTCAAGTGTCGCTATGATTAGCATAGATGAATACCAAATTTCTAAAAGGCTTGGGAAGATAAGAAGAAAGGTAAGATGGAGCAAAGGAATAAGGGGAAAAATCTGTTGGATTACTGAGAGGGGGGGTGAATCAGTGATAGAGAAATTTAATCCTTTTTAACCAAATAATCCAAGTGTTATATCAATGTAGCATTATCATCCAATAACTATAGAGTAAATAAGCAATGAACAAACGAACAATCATACACATACACAGTACACCATTGTTTTACGTGGAAACCCAAAGAGGGAGAAAATCATGGAATGTTTTTTCTTATATGTCTTGAAGAATTACATTCATTGTAAGTGCCAACTTCCTTTTTTTCCAGCTGCAACTGGATAGAGACTCCAAACCCCTTGCTTCTCAAGCTACAACCTAAAGGAATATCCAACTCCCCTAATCTATGGCTACAACCAGAAGGAGGCTACAACCCCCTATGTTCTTTGGCTACAATCGGAAGGTGGCTACAACCACTTGTCCTTGCCCCATCCAACCACCCTAAAATAGAAGTAGAATGATGGAACCACTGTCACACTATCACTCTGAGATATACCATTGTAAGCATGTACCAATAAACCTGGACGATGCATCAACCTGTACCTCAATCTGTAATTAACATGTACCATAAACAAGTGCATCAACCATGCACCAACCTATACCAAAAAACCTGTAATCAACCTGTACCATAAAAAATTGCATCCAACTATGTACCAAGTATGTACCAATCATGTGTCAACTACTCATCGACTATGACTCATCAATATGTACCAACATTATCAACTATATACCTCATGTATGTGCCAACTCATCAACTACTTGCCTCAACCATGTACCCAACATGTACCTTAACCAAAATCCCTCATCAATTTCATCATCCAAATATGATTTGTAACTATGTAATATACCTGGTGTATATGATCACATACCTTCAAACCTTCCTTGACTTTCACAACAAGAGACTAGCATTTTCATCAAACTTTTCTTTAGTCTCACGTGACTAGTTTGGGATTAGTCAACAACCCTAAATTGAAATAATCATAACTATGTACCTATAATGAATAAAGATCTGAAAATAGTACACAATGTTATTCAGTTTGTTTTATGCAATTTCTTCAGGTGTCACTACTTGGAACCTCTCAGAAAAGGATTTATAGCAAAAATGGCATACACTATTGAATTATGGCTTATTCTAGAGAGTGACCTTGTAGAGCGTGTCCTGCAGAGAATATTTGTTGAATGGATCTAAAAATGTTACACATAATACTACAAACACTACTATAACCAATACATTTTTTCTTACTTAATTTGGATCTGTTATTAAGAAGTTATGATATTTTTACCCGAAACACATGTTTTAGACTAGTTTCGGGACTATCCACAAACCCTATTTTCCACGGAGTGTAACTCCAAACATAAAATGACCCACAAGCTAAATTTTTTACCACAGATACTTGGATATGTTTCCTCAATTCCCTATCAATTTCACGGTATGAATCATTCTATAAAAAAAATTATTGCGAAAATGGTGAGATGACCTGTAAATAACATACCTTAGAAAGCATCATCAAAAGAATTTATCCTCCCTTGAATTTTGGCCTTCTTTTCTTCACCTTACCTCTAAAATTAGGCTTAGATATCCTTTTTTTACCTAATTCACCTATATATATTCAATATTCTCAGGTGTGATGTAAAATGAGAGAACCTTGCCTCTTATTTATACTCTCCAAGTAGATTCCTTAAAAACATCTTCTACGTCACTTTGCCCACTTTCCTTATGTTAGGGTTAACCCACTTCTAATTTCTCCATTAAATTTATTATTTAAAAATTTTCTTTTGTATTCACTTTGAATTATATTACACTCATCACTTCACTTTATTATTTACCTTCTAAAATATTTTAAATTTTGACTACTTTGAGCTTTTGGGGCTTCTAGATGACATATGAGGGTCCTCCAACTTTGTAAGGCCATAACTCTCAAACTGTGAGGAGTTATGTGACATTCCACATACCACCAGAAATGGCATGACATGTAATATCCATATAGAATAGTATTACTTGAAAATATATCAAAAATCATGCCATTATCCATCAAACAAACTTGGGTCCATTACCCAAACTTGGGTTCTCCAACTTCTCATGGCCATAACTATCTAACCGTGAGGAGTTATGTGACACTCCACATACCACTGGAAATGGAATGGCAAGCACTATCCATATAGGATAGTTTCACTGACAAATTCATTGACCTTCATCTCATTATTCCACAAATAATCATGGGTTCTCTAACCATACTTCTAGGATAACTCAATCCGCAAAGTGTCTTATCGTGAGGGCTTTCACCATAAGAGGACCACTTTGGAGTTCATCCATTTGTACTTATTATCAACCATGAAAATAAAATAATGAGTCATATTTACATCAAACAAACTTGGGTCCATTACCAAAACCTTTGTGCTATTGGGCTTTCTTCAAGGATTGACATCAATGGCAACCAACCTTAATCAACAAAATCCACCATTATTCAAAAATAATTCTTAGGGGTAACCAACTCAAAATGAGCCCAAAATGTCAAAATTATTTAGAAAGAGACCCAATTAGCAACCTATGAAATGTTGGGGTTGTGAGGGAGATCACATGTATGAATAATTTCCTCATAGAGGTGAAAAAATGAGGATTGTTCACAATGTACAATAGGTTGATGCAATGGAGGACACGGGAAGAAGCATGCCAAGGATCTATGCATCTCTAGACAACAAGCAAGATGAATTTAAATATCACATGATTGAAGTGGAAGGTAATATCAATGACCAACCTATTGTTATTTTGATTGATTTAGGATCTAGTCATAGTTATATAGATCTTAAGTTGGTGAAAACATTTCATTTTCCAAGAAGCAAACTTGGGAAGTCTTTGTTGGTTTACTTAGATAAGAGAAGAATTAATGACATGGTTAAGGAATGTCCAATGGACATGACTGGATTGATCATAAGGGGTATTTGAATATCATACCTTTGGGTTCATATTATTGCCTCATTGGTATGGATTGGTTGGACAAACATAATGTTTTCCTAGACTGCTATAACAAGGCATTTACTTGCTTGGATGGGAAAGGGAACTTGAGGACAGTTCAAGGTGTTCCAAGGGCTGTGACTATCAAATAATTTTCATCCTAGCAGCTGAAGAAAATATTTAGGAAAGGATGTCAAATTTATGCATCTCATACAAATGAGGAAGTTGAGAACAAAGTGCCAAATATTGAAGACTACGTAGTTCTAAAGGAATTTGAGGATGTATTTAGAGAGATATTGGGGTTGACACCAAAAAGAGATATTAATTTATTTATTAATTTGATGTCTAGAGAATCCATATTGTCTAAGACTCCTTATAGGATGAGTACACCATAGTTGAAGGAATTTTAAATGCATCTTGATGATATTTTGAAGAAGGGGTATATACGTTGGGGTGACCCGGTGCTATTTGTGAAAAATAAGGATGGAACCTTGAGGCTTTGCATTGACTTTGGGCAGCTGAATAAGGTGACTGTGAAGAACAAGTATCCTTTGCCAAGGATAAATGATATTTTCAATTAGCTAAAGGATGCAATGATATTCTCCAAGACTAACCTCAAAACAATCTATCATTGGGCGATAATTAAAGAATAAGACATCAACAAGACAAAATTCAGACCAAGGTATGGCCATTATGAGTTTATAGTGGTGCCATTTGGGTTTTCAAATGCATCAGTTGTCTCCATGTGTTTAATGAATGTTATTTTCATAAATCGCTTAGATAAGTTTGTCATTGTCTTCCTAGATGACTTACCTATTTACTCTAAGTCTCAAGAAGAGCATGAGAATCACTTGAGAATGGTGATACACATATTGAGGGAACATCAGTTGTATGAAAAATTGAGCAAGTGATGATTCTATCAGCGGCATATTCATTACTTGGGCCATATCATTTCATAGGAATGGATGACAGCGGATCCAGAAAAGATAATAGCCATTAAGGGATAGCCAATACCAAATATTATATCATAGGTGAGATATTTCATGGGACTTGCAAGTTATTATAGAATATTTATTGAGGGATTTTCAAAGATTGCACACCCAATCACTTATTTGCAAAAGAAGGGTGTGAGATTTGAATGGACCTCTGATTGTGAAAGAATTTTTCAACACTTTGAATAACTTGTTGACAAGTGCACCAATATTGAGGATTGTTGATCCTAATGAAGATTCCATTGTGTGCATTGATGATTTCAAGGAAGGACTTGGGGGAGTCATTAGTCAAAATGCACATGTGATATTATATGAATCAAGGAAGTTAAAAGACCATGAGAGACACTATGAAACTCATGATTTAGAATTAGCATCCATAGTGCATGCCTTAAATATGTGGAGGCACTATCTCATGAGAAGAAGATTTTAACTAAGGACGGACCATAGTGTTCTAAAATATTTATTTGGAAAACTAACCTTGAATGCTAGAAAAAGTAAATGGTTGGAATTCCTTAGAGAATATGACTTTGAGATAAATCATATCAAAGGTAAGGAGAACAAAGTGGTTGATGCACTCAATAGAAGGAAGTATGAGATGCATGCTATATCCGTTAACATGTACAAATCATATTTGAAAGACAGAATTTTGGAAGCTGAAAAATCATGTCATCTTTATGTGGAAATGAGGCAAAAATTATAGCAAGGCAATAATCAACAAAAAATCGAAGGTTATGAGCTAAGGGAGGATATAATCCTCACGTACAGGGGTAGAATTTATGTGCCTAATTCTCAATACTTGAAAAATATGGTGTTAAGAGAGATGCATAATGTGTCTGATGTTGGACACCCAGGGTACCAAAAAACAATTGTAGTTGTCAATGTTAGCACTAGAAGTCAACTCAAGAATGCTATTTGAGTTAATCCTAGCACACCTTGTTTCAAAATGTTTAAAGAAAATAGAGGAGGGAGGATCACACTTTTGATATTAATGTAACTTGATGAATGAGCTATTAAAACCTCTTCCCTATGTGCAGCAGATCAGCTAAATAAAACCTCAATTGGAGTGAAAAGAGTATTTGATATGATTAGGGAGTATTGAAATGGAAAAAAACTGAAAATCATCGAAGAGAATCTATTCTTTAATATACTTTTACTAGCAGAAGAATAAACCTACACTCAGAAATCCTTTCTGAACAAGATTTAAAAGGCTCAAACACACATGTGACAAAGATTGCACTATGCAAAATAGAGAAACCTTTTCAGCACATACATACAGTCATATGAGCATATAATAGTAATGATATTTTCAAGATGAGGAAATGGAAGTGATAAACAAAGACAAGATATACACACCAACCTTCGACTTTATTAACAGTTGAAATCTTTACATAGGTAGGATGGATCAAAATAGTCTTATAATAAGAACCTTTAAGACAAAACAAGGATCAAACCTATTATTTCTTTGTTTCATCAAATATATAGTGTTTTACATTGGTTACATGTATTTATGGTCAACCTGATAGTCAGGGACACATCAAAACTAATCCCTACAAATGCTCAGGGCGAATTTATTCCTCTAACTACTGATATACAAAACAATAAACAGTTACAAAAAAGATCCTAGAACTAAGGAAATATCCTTGCATAGAAAAATATCTTTGGTTGACTTTCTTTCCACCTGGATGATTACACTACAACTTCCTCTTTATCCCTCCAATATATACCTACTCTTTAATGATCCGCTTGAATCAAACCTTTGACAACTCAGCCATGGTAACAAATCTGCATAGTTATCGTATCCCAAGACAGACTTTAGCTCCACAAAAAGGGTATATTGCTCCATAATATGATCCATTAAGTGATTACGTATTTTACAACCTTCTTCCACTGTGAAAATATTAAAGAGTGTCATATTTGCAGCAAAATCGGCTGCTACAGGTGTTCATGTAGCACCCATGTTTTCTTGTGTATGAGACTACGAGAACTTCTTGTAGCGACATACAAAAAAATAATTTTGCATGTTTTCAACTCCTTTCCTTGCCCAAGTTATAGTTGATCATAAAAAAGAGGAATGACACCTTAGATACAAGAAACAAAAAAGATTTCTTCCATTATCCATTATTTTTAGTCATAGTTTAGGATTTGCATTGGAGGTGGAATTCTCAAACTGGAAGATCTCCTTGAAAAACTTATGTAACTATTTATGCCAACAATCCAAACTATTCCTTCTGGTCTGGTGGGATTGAGAAATATTTTTCATTCTTGTGGGCTTATCCCCTTCAGATCTGATCACAGGGTTTGGGCCTTTCTTATTCTTTTTACCCTGTTTTCTTGTAGCAACTCTATCTTTTCTTGTAGGAGTCTTTTTATTTACTATCAGAACTCCCATATTATATGTATTCCTCTCAAGCTTGGTTACATGGATTTTATTTCTTGTTGATGGATTCTCCTTAGGACTTACAGATTCCTCATCAATAATGATGACCTTCTCTTTAATGGCAGGATTATACATTTCTTTGGACTTTAACCTGAATTTATTTCAAGGCATGGTGCTCCTTTTTCTTACCAAAATTTCACATTTAGAATCATTGTCTTCAAAGAATATTGATCTAGGAGAAATTATCTATGGGGTATGCTCTTTAGGCTATAAAGGATCTACAAGTTTTGGGTCTTCCATGAAAACCCTAGGTTTTTCCAACCTTTTGGTCCTTTTAGAAAAAGTCTTTTTTGTAAAAGGAAACAAATGCTTAACTCCACCTAGGATATGAGAAGACCCTCCATCTACTTGCTAGCTAATTGGAGTAGCTTTCACAAGCTCATCTAAAGTATTTAAACATGCTTCTCTTTTACCCTTCTTTGAAATGGTTGGTTGACTGGCGTTGGGTGAAGCTTCTTGAGTTGTCACAACAACTTTATCATGTGATTGTGAAGTAGGGGTATGCACTTCCTTCTCAAACCCCGACTAGATCAAGATTTGATCCCAAGTATTATGCAATTTTCCCATCTCAACTTTGATAAGTACTTTAATTAATCCATGATGATAAATTCCATGAGGAGGGGTATTAGGGTTTGCTTGAATCTTCATGGCCATCTTATTTAGATCTATTAAGAAGTAATAAGGTAGGTTCATTCTTTCAATTCCTTCTAGATGAATAAGGAATCAGATATGGAATAAAAACACAGTACAATAGCGTCCTTCTCATGTGATGAATCTCTTGAGCATAAACAAGGCCTCCATCCATTCATCGACAATCCAATCCCTAGGGATACCCTTGTCCTAATTGGGATCTCGATGTTCAGGTTTCAAAAACTGATTTACATCCCATCCTATAATTAATTTGTTTTTAAACCACTTTTCTCCTTCAGTAGGGAGGTTGCAAGATGTTGCTATCGAATCTTTTGTAACTTGCTTAACTAGGTTTGCAATTCGGGCCCACTGTCCATTAAAAATTTCAACAAATGCCATGGATGCACCATAGTAGTGACCATCCAGTTGGGTACAGAACAAATACCACCCTGCTCGATAAAAAATGTATCTATTGTCTTCATAAGCTTCCATAATCTCGGGCCCTTTAGGATCTTTTATATTCATGTTTCCACCTTTACCCAGCTTGACTGTCACGACCAGAAATATAAACTCTTTGTTGTAGAAAAATGATGTGTTTGTTGTGAAATGAGAAATATATGGGATTCGTTGGCTCTATGGATGAAAATTAAAATTGACCAGCTGCAGTAGTAATGAATAATGTGTCAGATTTTAAAGGAACTGATCTGAAAAAACCTCATTTGTGTGACATCTTGGACAACAGACACGTACAGGTGAAAAGACCCCACCTTCGCATGTTGGGACTATCGATTGGGTACTTGATAATTGTTTTTAATATTCATTCAACCTTGTAGGACAATCCACGACTTTTGAGTCTCCCAATAGTGCTCTAAATGATCAAAATTAGGGACATGTGGAAGTTCTTGTAGCACTCAGCAATATTTTTGTTTTTACAATCTTGGGTGGATTTGACTTGAATCAACAACTTACTAACTTGGGTAATCATGATATGACATATAGCTCAAATGAAAAGATTTAAATCTAATGATGTCATCAAAAAATCATACAAACATGTGTATAATTTCCTCTATCCCCCTTTTACAAGGAATAATATTTTGAACCCTTAATCAAACTAATGATTAGGATTTATATCTTATACAAAAAATTTGAAATGTAGAAACTAAGAGATGAGAGATGAGACTTAGTAGAATAAAATAGGTGATAAAAATGGCTCCATGGGGAATGGAGTTATCCTTGTGGGACTCCAAGAAATTTGAGTAGACAATTGCCTTCTATTCCTTCAAGCTATTTGCCATGCTATTCTGCATAGTGTAATTGTTTCAACTCCAAAAGTTTGGTGAAACTTTATTCAAAACATAACAAACTGAAAAATCAAATCTAATACTGGAAACTAAAAAGAATAAGTAGCAGCATGGTTCCATTGGGACAGAGTCCTTTATTGTCTATATATCACACCTCACTAATATGTACAATGATATTTGAGCCACCACCAGATTTAGTACAACAATCTCTTCATAAAACACCCATTTACTGGGCCACCAAAAACCTCTTCACCTTCCAAATTCTGCAACAAGAAAGTGTTGTTATCCAAGAAATTATCCACCCTGAATGGACCTATCCACAAGCTATCAAACTTCCCATGATGGTCTTCTCTGCGAGCATCCCATTTCAAAACCAAATCCATGGGTAGGAAGTGCTTTGTTTTTTCTTTTCTATCAAAAGTCTCTTTAACACTCTGTTGATGCTGATATGCCTTCTCAAGAAGTTTCTCTCTTACTTGTTGCAATTCTACAATATGGAAAATCCTTCTGATAGCATCATTAGGTTCAACTTCAATTTCCTGAAGCAATTTTACAACTGCAAATATTGCTTCCATTCCATATACTAATTGAAATGGTGAGGTTCCAATTTCTCTCGTATTTCTAACACGGTCATTCCACAAGGCATATTTCAACTTTGAATCCCAAACCCTCTTATTATCTTCCAGAAGTTTCTTGATGATCTTGACCATACTTTTATTGGATGATTCAACTAGGCCATCACCTTGTGGGTAGTAAGAGGTAGAATTCCTAAGCTTGATGTCATAGTCTTCACAAAAATTTACCATGTTAGTGGATTTGAAAGATGCAACATTATCCGTGATGGTCACTTTTGGACAACCAAATCTATACAAAATATTCTCTTCAAGGAAACTTATGATTACCTTATCAGTTTCCCTCCTTGTAGGTATAGATTCAATCCACTTTGTGAAGTAATCTATAGTTGTCAGAATCCATCTGTGTTATCTGTTAACTCCCAAAACGAAACCGTTCTTTCGGTTGAGTTTGTAGTGGATATCATGGCTTTTGGTAGTGTCTTCAAGTTACTTTTGAGTTTTTATAGCTGAGAAAGTTTTTGGTTTTGCTTTGTCTTAGAAAATAATTGACCCATAAAGTCTTCTTTTTCAAAATTGTCATCTCTTACTTTCCACAACTAACGTGTGTCCAAAAATTCATTGTGTGCTGTGGAAAGTGCTCACTTTCAATAGCTAAGGAGCTCTTTTCATCAGTCGATGCGCTGTTGAAAGTGACAAATCTTAAAAGGTCTGACAATCAGTTCGCAGCTGGCGCGCTGTGGAAAATACATGCTTTCCACAACTAAGGAGTGTTTTTTAACTAATGGTGCATTGTTGAAAGTGCATACTTTCCGCAACTAACAGGGATTTTTTGCAGAGTCGCGTGCTGGTGAAAGTGGCAAGCGAGCAGTTGACAGAGGCATTTTCCATGGGCCATTGTTGCACAAAGCGGGAATCACATGCGTGATATCCACGTATGACAGTAATGATGATGTGATCACCCCCACGTCAGAGTAAATCCAAGGCATGTGCTGATAGGAGTGGGAAATCATAGAAACTCAATCATGCACATCAGGATATGACTGTAATTCAAATTCGGCCCAGAACTCACGCACAACACTCATGACATCCGAGATGGTAGGTTCGTGTTTAGTGATGCAGTTATAGAGGAGGTACCGTCGGCCTGACACCATCAAATCAAATAGAGGTTTCATATCACAAATCATTTCCAGAATACTGTCGAAGTTTTCAATTGTTTCAAAACAGAGCTGAAGCCCGAACTGCTTTCAACAATGCAGAACCTCGACTAGACTAGGCAGTTACAGGGGTTACAATTGTCAAGTTTTTGAGCTGCAGAATGGTGAGAAAACGCAGTGGCGCTTTACTCAAGTGAGAATTGGATAACTTATCCTTTTTACAATCACATCCTGAGGTCCAGAGGCATTTTTCAAATGCAGGATGTATGGAATTCGTAGAAAGGTTACAAATTGGGTGCCACTAGGCCACATTTGAAACCTTTGCCAAGACTTTTGATGGCAACAAAGCTCACGTCAGCTCTGTGGAAATCAAAGTGGATGAGGATGTCATTGTCGCAGCTACAGGATTGCCAAGAACAGGTCAGAGTTGGTTTAAAACCACTGCTCTTAAAAATCTAGATTTCAGGGTCTATTTGAAAGAGGGGTACAAGCACAAAGCATGGAGAAAAGGTATGCTCGTTTCATATCTAGATGAAGAATGGAAAGAATTATTCAAAGGTATTCAATTGTACATTACCTCAGAAGGAAGATATGATAAATTGATGATGTACCACTTTAAACTCATGGATCACTTCACAGGCAAGACCCCCATCAATTTTCCTTATTTCTTATATCACAGTTTGACTAAGGTATGCAAGAGGATTAGAGCTCAACCCTTGAGCGTGAAAACTACTCTATGTCACCTAGGCCTCATAAAATTGATTATTCTGGAAGAATTGAAACAACAGGGGAGGAGCTGGGAGCACTTTCTGTTCTGGGAAGGTTTTGAAACCTAGAATCAGACTGAAAATGAACAGATGGCTGGTGCAAAGAAACAATCATCCCCTTAGAGCAGCTCAAGAAGAAGAAGGGCTTTACCAGGACCTTCAGAAGACAGATTATATGGACTAAAGCCTCACAGTTCAAAGAGAAAGTTAAATTTTGAGCAGACCACAGAGCAGACTACACAGCAAAATACAGGGCATCCAACAGAACAGAGTGCAGGTAAGAATATACTTAACTTGCCCTATTCAGATTCAGAATCTGAGCAACAAAATCAATGCCCTGCCATTAAGAGTTCTGAGCAATCAGCTGAATGTGAACATAACTATGAAACTTTCAATCAGACAGAGCAGGGAGAATCATCAGAAAACCCTAGGTCAAATAAGTCTCAAAGGATCAAACATCTCAAGGAGGTAATTGCCCAGCAAGAGGTCTTGGAGCGGGTGATTAAGGATAGGTATAAAAAATTATCTGATAACTTTGCCAAGACAAATGCTACATTTGAAAGATTGGCCAAGAAGAGTGTTAAAGAGAAAAAGAGGAAGAAAAAGCTCACCAAAGACTACAACAGCCTGTGGTGGCTTGCCAAACGCCTCAAAAGGCAGATCAGGAGGTTGAAACAAAAATTGAGGCAAAAATCTCATCCTGACCTGAAGGTTCTTGCTCAAGTTGTCGTCAATATGCAAGGTGAGAAATCGGATGCCCACTGATTTTGGTTTGAAATCAAATTTCAAAGGAAAAAACTCTTTTTGTGCGCTATCAGGACTTTCAACAGCGCCAGGCTATTATTTCATTACCCGTTAGTTGTGGAAAGCGACATCTTTCAACAGCTAACCTGTGAAAAAATCAAAAGGTTGCGTTGTTGAAAGATGGGAAAGCAATTTTTGAGGACGAAAATACAACAGCTCATGTCAAACAGGTTTTGAAGATATGCCAGTGTATCAGTGGACTATTAAATTTCATGCAAGAAGTTCAACATCAGGGATTCGAGGGATTTTTGGTTACACATTCAAAACCATTTCCTAAAAACTCGACCATAAACATTGGGAAATTGAATAGTCACATACAGGTGTCCTGCTATTTCACCACATTGCAGATGCTAAGAGCTGAAGGAGGTAGATGGCGATTTTGGAGACTGAAGACAGTTCGACTACTTAGTTTAGTTCTTGAAGACTTTAATTTCAAAGTTGTTTAGATAGAATAGAACTGTTTTTATTAAATACAGATCCATGTTTTTAGGATCTGTATAACTGTTTGTAAGGGCTATAAATGCATGTTTTTTATATCAAACAAGGGTTCGATTCTGGATACAGTAATTCTCCTTTTTTGTACTCAGACATTTCATTGCTAATACAGATCACAGGTTTCTTTCCATTTTGGTATCAGTTTTCCATATTTCTTCTTCACTGTTATATTGTTGTCAAACCTTGAATAGTTGTTATCCTATTGTTTGGTTCATGACATTATAATCAGTTCCTTTAGTTGCTTATTAAACCCTACTTTTCACTGGTTTATGAACAATCTCTTCTTCATCCACTGAAAGCTATTTTACTGATTAAACCAATCTTGGAGAGCACTGTCTATTTGTTTATCATTTTGATGTCTGAATGTCATAAGCTGAATTGAGTTATCCCATTGATCCACATTTACAAAATACAAAACCATTCATTTCTTTAGTTACCAATCACCTTTGGTCTACAACCACAAAGGGTTTCTTGGAGTGATAACACTATCCATTAGATGGAGGGTGGATCTCACCTACGAAATCCAAATCCCACTGTTGGAAAGGTGTAAAAACGTTTACAGGCTTGAGAGGTAAGGACTTAAGATTTTGTTTACCAACAAACCTTTGGCATTTCTCACATGCTCTAACCTTTGAAAAGACATCAAAAAATAGACTAGCCCAATAGTACCCATCCCTAAGTATCTTATATGCAGTGGATTTCCAGAAGTAATGTCCCCCACACACTCCTTCATGAAATTATGACATGACTCTCTGTGCTTCTTCTTCATCAAGACACCATAGTAAAAATCCAGAAGGGTCCCTCCAAAAAAAATTTTGATTAATTACGCAATACTTAACAACTTTGAGTTTCAAGGATATTACTTTAGACTTATCCATTCATGGAGGAGCTTGGAAATTCTGCAGAAAGTAAAGGATATCTATGTACCATTTTGATTCAACAATATTTTCATTGACTTGAGAATTGTTGGTTTGAGGATGTGAATTTCCTGAATTATTACAGATGTAATCAACTCCCAGATCTATACAATTGGAATCATCTAGTAGCTTAGCTAACACCCTCCCTTTGACTAGCTTGGTAGGCTTGATCTCCATGTCATATTCAAGAAACTTAGCTATCCATTTATTTATCTTTCCATCATTGTCCAGTTGAGTCAAGATGTCTTTAATATCACTAGATGGTACATATGCAATGACTTTTGGATGTAGCACATAAAATCTAAAATACTTTAGTGCTTTAACCAAAGAAAAATCTTTCTTCTCCATGATATCATATTCTAACTCAGCATCCCGAAGTGCCCTACTGAAAAATGTAATGGGTTGTTTAAAACCCTCAGAATTTCTCTGTAGAAGAGCAGCTACTAAAGTATCCTGAGATGCAAAACAAAAAAATCAGGAACTCTTTTTCAAAATCTGGGCTAATCAAAACAGGGGCATCTGAAATAGCCTACTTAATAGACTGGAAAGAGTCTTTAGCTCTAGTTATCCATTTGATCTCACTACCTTTATTCAACATTCCAGTTATGTGTTTGACCAATTCATAAAAGTTGGGAATGAACCTTCTGTGAAAAATTATCTTCCCAAGGAAAGACTAGATTCCCTTCTTATTTCTAGGGACAAAAAGATTTTGAATGGATATCAATCTAGCAAGGTCAATTTTAACTCCATTAGCACAAACAATATTCCCTAGCAATTTCCCTTGTTCTAAAGTAAAATGATACTTTTTTGGCTTTAAAGAAAGACCATACCTTATGCACTTCAGAAATACCTGTCTCAAATGACGTAGATGCTCCTCAACAGAGTTAGAGAATACAGTAATGTCATCCAAGTAGATGATAACAAAATTATCCTTCTCTCCCACAAAGGCAATATCCATGGCTTGTTGAAAATTGGCCCCAACATTCATTAAACCAAAAGGCATTTGAGCGTACATAAAAGTACCCCGAGATGTTGTAAAATAAGTCTTCTCTATATCATCAGGATGAATAGTTACCTGATTGTATCCATAGAAACCATCAATCATAGACAACCTCCTAGATCCTACCACCCTCTGCAATATATGTTCCATTTTGGGCAATGGATAGTTGTCTTTCTGGGAACACCTGTTCAAATTTCTAAAATCGACACAAAGTATAATTTCACCATTCTTCTTTCTCACTGGCACCAGATTTTCTATCCAAACAGAGTACCTCAAGGGTACAATGATCTTAGTGTCTAAAAGTTTCTTGACTTCCTTCTCCATAATGGGTAACAAAAGAGGATTTATCTACCTTAATTTCTTCTTGAAAGGTTTTACATTCTCTTTCAAATGTATCTTATGTTGAATGACAGTTTAATCAAAGGTCCTCAGATATTTGTATTGCCATGAAAAAATATAAATGAACTCCTTCAGCAGTTCTTCATATTCAGCTCGGTATTTTGCTTATAGCAATTTTGATACTTTAACATGCTTGGGATTTGCAGCAGTCCCAAAATTACAAGCAGTCACCTCTGCTTCTTTTTATGGATCAGGGAGCTTCATAGGAACATCATTATGATCAAAAATTCTTTCAAGAGGTACCAAGCCTTTTAGGATATGATTAGTAGGAAATTAAAATATCTTATGCTCATCAATCATATTATGAAAATTCAAATTCTAGTTAACTTCATCCAAATGCTCATCTTGATCAATATGAATTGAAGAAAAATCATATATAGCTTCGATGAACCTTTTGATTTCATAATCTTCCTAAAAAAATATTCAATGCTTGACATTGTCTAAAATAGAAGGCATGTACCTAACCTCTATTTCATATTTCGGATTTGGGGGAAAAGGACGTTTAAAATTATTTGTTGCCATAGCCATTGAATCATCCTGCTCATTCTGATTTCTTGGAATATATACAATGTTGAAAGATAGAAAAAAGGCTTCAATGATGTCACATACCTCATTTTTGTACTCTTTCAACCAAATGTTTTTGTCTGATATACATCTCTGAACTTCTATACAATGAGTTCAGAATCCCCATGAACCTTCAAATGTTGAATTTTCATTTCTTTGGTTACCTTGAGACCTAACAACAATGCCTCATACTCTGCAATGTTATTTGTTGTATCGAATTCTAACTTGTAAGACATGGTAATGACTTCATGTTTAAGAGAAATAAACACTACACATGCCCATGCGCCTTCTCTAGATGAGGCTCCATCAAAGTATAATCTCCATAGAAGAATTTGATTTTCAACAGACTGTGGAGCAACAACTAATTTTTTCAAAGGAAAAGATTGTTGGACAACATTATCAATATGAAATATAAAGGATCCCAAATCCACATCAGCTGCATAGATAGGATGATTTTTAGAATGATCATTGTCACTGATAATATATGCCAATTGAGCCTCACAATAGATTCTTCTAAATTCTCCTCCAAAAATAGGCATAGTGGCATAAGAGAGATCCATTTGAAGAGATCCCCCAAGCTTCTTACACCAAGATCTGGACAACAACATACCAAACATAGAAGGTATATCATCTACAACTATATCCATGACTACACTTTTGGATGCGATTTGAGATAATGAAACAACAAGATCTTTGATAAGGCCCAAGAATTTTACTTTTTTGGAATCAAAAGAAAAGAGATCATAGTATGATTTGGTTATTTCTAACCTTAGTTCGTCCATGACAACCTTTGGTATAAGATTATGGGAGGCTCTAGAATCTAACAGGAAGTTATGAAGGATTTTATCATGAACATTTAATGAGACATAAAAAGGAGTGGAGTCATCCATGTCCTCTACAATTGGCCCTAAGACAATATTGGGTTTTTCATCTTGGAGATTAATCACATCAGTAACAGGATCAATGATAGAAGAAGGTTGTAACCATTTCAAAATATGACTCCTATAAGAATTTTTTTTAACCAATTCAGTCAAAGGAATAGGAATTTTGATCTTACTTATCTCATGTTCCAGGATGAAAGGAGATGAGAACTTATCTGCTTCTGAGGATGATACTTTCATATTTGGTTGTAATTTATTTCTTTTAGGATTTTTGTTTCTTGTTTGTATTGTTGGGGCAACATGTTTACCTTTTTGAAGAGTAGGTTTAGAAGGAAAATATTTGGATCTAATATTGTACCCTTGTTGATCTATGTTACAAAGTATATTATATGGACCTTCCCCAGCCTGTGCATTCCTTGAATCTTCATATTCATTCTGTGTTAAGTGACTAAGAGAAATCTCATCTCTGAACAAATGAATATCCAAATCTTCATCTACCTCGTTAGCTTCTTGATTCTCTTCAATGTAATTATTCTACAAGGGTGTCTGAATTTTTTGATCATCATTATTATTCTTATCCCTCTGCATGATCTAAGGGTTACAAGTTCTTCTATATTGATTTGTATTTTGGTTTCCTTATTGAGGTGTATTCCATTTCTGTTTTTCCAATCTGAGTTTAGACATCTTAGATGGCATTTCCTCCATCTTTCTTGCCATCTCCTCTAAGGAAAAATTCTTAGTTTTGGTATTTGATGAAGTAGACTTATATTCTTCTTTTTTCTTTCCCTTATCTGATCTCTTCTTGAGTTGTTCTAATGCTAGAATGTTGGATTCAACTTCAAGAGTTGAATCTTGCATATCATCTAGAGTGGTTGATCTTATTTCCCTTAGTAGAAAAAAAAATCAACATCAAAGGAATTATCATAAGTGACCTTTGTTAACCTTTTAGTTGGCCTAATATCATCTGGTATCCTCTAGTACATCCGATTAAATCTCTGAGAGAATTCAAAGACAGACTCACCATTTTTTCTTTGAAGATTGCTAAATTTTGTCATGTAATACAAATCATTTTTCTTGTCTCCCCACTTTCTTAAGAACGTAGCATCAAGGTTTGTGATGGTAGTAATAGAGTTAGCTCCAAGGTTCTCGAACCACTTCCTCACTTATCCATCTAAAATTTGAACAAAAAGCCTCATCCACACATCATCATAATCCACTTCAAAATTGTCAGCAAAGGAATAAAAAGTAGTTAAATGTTCCTCTTCAGTTGTTTCCCCTTCATTTCCAAACCTTGGAAGGTAATTCATGTAATCATTTTCTAGGATAGGATGGATATTATTTGGCAATACCAAAGGTGCATATCTGGCAGCCCTGATTTCATCCATTGGATTGGGAGGTGTTGCACCAGCCATTATTTGACCACCTAAAGGTTGATTTATGTGTGGTGATTGTGGTGATGTTAGTGATGGTGGTGATGGGGGCTTAGAGATGTTCACCAATTGAATCTTCGGAGAATTTCTTCAACAAGATTTTCAGCAGCAAGGATATTAAATTGGAGGCTAAGATTTGGTTTCTCTTCTTGAATTTCTTCAAGGATTGGGATCTTTTCTAAGATAATGTACTCTGTTTCTTCAAGGAATTCAAAGATTTAATCATATTTTCATCTACTCTTAGGATAGGGTGTGTAAAATGATTCGGATTCAACAAATTCATCTTTCCTTGAGGTAGATTCTTCAGAAGGAGGTAAAAGAAACAATTTCTCATATCCTAATTTTTTAAGAGATTTAGATTGTTTTAGGATCTTTTCAGGGTCTGAAACAATAGACACATCTGGATATTTTGGATGGGCTCTAGTCCCCTTTCTCTTTGGAGTCACCAGGTGAAAAGGTATTGCAGTCAACTGTGTCTAGTTATATTTTCACCATCTACAACTATATCTATAAACTTATGTCGTTCTACCCAGGGGAAATCTCATCATTTCCATCCCCGACAATGACGCCAAAATATGTTAGAGCTAGAAGTCAACTCAAGACTTCTATTTGAGTTAAGCTTATCCCACATTGTTTCAAAATGTTTAAAGAAAATATTTTTAGAGAGGAGGGAGGATTACACTTTTGATATAAATGCAACTTGATGAATGAGCTATTAAAACCTCTTCCCTATGTGCATTAGGTTAGGTAAATAAAACCTCAGTTGGAGTAAAAAGAGTATTTCATATGATTAGGGAGAATTAAAATGGAACAAAACTGACAATCATCAAGGAGCATCTATTCTTTAATATACTTTGACTAGTAGAAGAATAAACCTACACTCGGAAATCCTTTCTAAACAAAATTTAAAAGGCTCAAACACACATGTGGCAAAGATTGCACTATGCAAAATAGAGAAACCTTTTCAGCACATACATACAATCATATGAGAAAACAATAGTAATTATATGTTCAAGATGAGGAAATAGAAGTGATAAACAAAGATGAGATATACACACCAACCTTCGACTTTATTAACAACTGAAATATTTATATAGGTAGGATGGATCAAAATAGTCTTATAATAAGAACCTTTAAGCCAAAAGAGGGATCCAACCTATGCTTTCTATGTTTCATCAAATATATAGTTTTTTACATTGGTTACATGCATTTATCATCAACCTGATAGTCAAGGACACATCAAAAATAATCTCTGCAAATGCTCAAGGCAAATTTTTGCCTCTAATTGTTGATATACAAAACAATAAACAATTACAAAATAAGATCCTAGAATTAAGGCAACATCCTTGCATAGAAAAATATCTTTGGTTGACATTATTTCCACCTGGATGATTACACTGCAGCTTCCTCTTTATCCCTCCAAGATATACTTGATCTTCAATGATCCACTCGAATCAAACCTTTGACAACTCAACCATGGTAACAGATCTGCATAGTTATCATATCCCAAGACAGACTTTAGCTCCAAAAAAAGAGATCTGCATAGTTATCATATCCCAAGACAGACTTTAGCTCCAAAAAAAGTGTATATTACTCCATAATATGATCCATAAAGTGATTTCATAGTTTACAAACTTCTTCCATCACGAAAATATGCAACTATGTCATATTTGCAGCAAAATTGGTTGCTACAGGTGTTCTTGTAGTGTCCATGTTTTCCTATGTATGAGACTGCAGGAACTTCCTGTAGTGACATACAAAAAACTAGTTTTGCACGTTTTCAACTCCTTTCCTTACCCAAGTTACATCTGATCATAATGAAAATAGGAATGAAAACTTAGATACAAGAAACAAAAAAGGTTTCTTCCATTATCCGACATTTTCAGTCATAGTTTAGGATTTGCATTGGAGGTGGAATTATCAAACTGAAAGATCTCCTTGAAAAACTGATGTAACTACTTCTGCCAGCAAA
>CBVK0101069461.1:0-14264 GCA_900067695.1 Picea abies
ATACGGCCCCGTACTATGTCCTGTAAGATCTGTTCGCGCCTTGTATGACCCGTACAACGTGTATGTACGTGCCCCCAACAACTCGTCTTGCGTGTATGTACGTGCCCCCAACAACTCGTCTTGCGTGTATGTACGTGCCTTGCTGCACCTGTGTGGCACGTATGTATGCGCCCCTAACTACTGGTCCGACGTGTATGTATGTACCTTTTTGCACCTGTGCAACGCATATGTATGTGCCCTTTTGCACCTGTGCAACGCATATGTACGTGCCCTTCTGCACCTATCCTGTGCATACGATGCTGCTTTGGCTCTGTACGGCCTGATCTGCGGCTGTACCTGCTGTTGCTTTGCTGCCCAGATCTGTCCTTGCTACCATATATGTCTGCTGCTACTTCCTTCTCCTTTGGACTGATCAGATCAAATGAAATTCCTTCTTCACCCTTGCGAAGATCTCCTTGAGAAAATGTCCTTCTTTGCTCTCTTTTTATTAGTCATTGAATCCAATAGATGTCTCCAAGATTGTGTCTCTCCTCTTTACCTAGCCTTGCTTTTATAATCTTGAGTTATGACCTAACCCTAATCTCCAAAGTGATCAATGATTGAGATTAGATCTCACCTCGCTTGAGATCAATGGCTAAGATTCATTTAATTCACTAATGCTAATAACTTTAGCATTTCATTAAATTAAACTCAATTAATTAATAAAAACACTTTACTTTAATAATTCCTTTAATCAAAGTAAATTACTAAGTTTGAAGGCTTTGGATGACTTCCACACGTCTAGACACTTAGACCTGTGTGGAAGTACCTGTCTAATACTACAAACATCAACCCTTCCTCGGACAACTTCCACACACCTAGACACTTAGACCTGTGCGGAAGTACCTGTCTAACACGTCATTCTACACCATAGCATCCTGATAAACTTGATAATTTGTTGCTTCTTCAATGACATTATTTATTAGTGCCATCAAGTTTGGAAAGTTCTTGAGAGGTCTGCTCTCCTTGACAGTGCTCCTAGGAGCCTCAACATGCTCCTGAGCATCATTCAATGTCTGCTCAAACCACCTGGGTCTTTGACAACACTGGAAGGGGCTAACTCCTCCTCCCCACTTGAAGGTTGACTCTTAGAACTAGAAGCCTTTGAACACTGTTCTCCCTTCAGAGCTTCTTGCTCCTCGTCCTCTGCTACTGGTAGTAACTCATGAGACTTCCTAGATGTTAAGTTCTCCTCAAACTTAACATCTCTGCTCACAACTGTCTTCCTCTGCGTTGGTATGAAGATCCTGTAAGCCTTTGAGGTCTCGTTATACCCCACAAATATGCCCTTCTACCCTGAAGGCTCCAACTTCGTCCTCTTTTCCACAAGCACATGGATGTATACTGGACAACTAAAGATCCTAAAGACTAAAGTGTCCTATCTCTGGCTTCATTCCTATGAATACTTCCTCAAGAGTCTTGTTCCCCAATACCCTGTGAGGACTCCTGTTCTGCACATATACTGTCGTGTTACATGCCTTAGCCCAAAGAAACATAGGCAGATCCTGGTCATGTATCATAGCCTTGGCAGAACCGATGATGGATCGGTTCTTTCTCTACGCAACCCCATTTTGCCGAGGGTTGTATGAGACTGTCAACTCCCTCTTGATCCCTAAAGTCATTAGAGGTGTACTCTCCCCCATTATTCGACCTCAAGACCTTTATCCTCTTCCTTGTCTAGTTCTCCACCCGGGCCTTGAACTCTTGGAACCGACTGAAGACTTCATCCTTGGTTTT
Organism: Picea abies; assembly: GCA_900067695.1. Taxonomy (NCBI): domain Eukaryota; kingdom Viridiplantae; phylum Streptophyta; class Pinopsida; order Pinales; family Pinaceae; genus Picea; species Picea abies. The sequence continues at coordinate 1,777 of CBVK0101069461.1, forward strand.
CATAAAGAACCAGGTTTTTTTGGAAAAGTCATCAATGAATGTCACATAGTATGATGCTCCCTGCATCGATGCCATTGACATCGGTCCACACTCTTCTGAATGTATTAGATCCAAGATTCCCCTCGACCTACTCTCGTTTCTTGGAAAAGCAACCTTGGCATTATTGCCAAGTGCACACCTTCTCCACACGCCTGCTGCTCAATGCTGAAATTTGGAAGACCAATGACAATCTCCCTCAGAATCAACAACACCCTGTAATGCAGGTGTCCTATCTTCATGTGCTATAACTCACACAGGTTGTCACTATTATGTACCAAGGCCCAAACAGGCTTGCCCCGCAATCTGTATAAATTTACCTCTCTAACCCCAATGCTCATTGTTGTGTCAAGGTTAGCTCCCTCTGGATGTATGAGTACTTTCCCTTTCTTGAACATGACTGCAAAACCCCTACCTCCATAACTGAGACTGAGAGCAAATTCTTCTTCAATCTTGGTACATATAGCACATCTTGGGTCTCAAACAAACCACTTGACTCAAGATGGAACAAGATAGTTCCCTCACCCTTCATTGCATACTTGGCATCATCACCAAGCTCCACATGGATCTCCGAGTTCTTCTCCATCGGATTGTTGAATAGATCCTGTGCTTTTGTCATATGACGAAATGCATCACTGTCCAAGTACCAAGCACTGCTTGTGACTGTGTTGGTAGAGAGGCAAGAGACTAGTGTGAATTCCTCAAACTTTGCTTCCAACGCATCCACTTGAGTTTCTGTTGATGCTGCTACTTGTTGTGATTTCTACTTACCCTTCTTCTTTGGACATTGAAATGCATAATGACCACTCTTGTGGCACGCNNNNTGACCACTCTTGTGGCACGCGAACACTTGATCTTACTCAAGTCCTTCTTCTCCCGAGCACAAATCCCCTTGACAAATGGTTTCCATGACTTGGTGAAACCATTCAATGCCACATCCATGAGTTCTACATCATCCACTTTCTCCGCAATGCTTGCAAGCTGATCACGTGTCTGGGTGATCCTCATGTAGTAACCGGTAACATTGTCGGATCTTGACATCTGGATGGATCTGTGCTTGTTTCTCAAGATCATCTTCCTGTTCAAGTTGTCACTTTGGAACAAATCCACTAGAGCCTTGAACATCTCTCTGGTCGACTGCTTCTCTGCCATGTGAGGGATCAAATGATCCTTCACAATGTCCATGATCACTCTCTGGGCTTTGATGTCCTTCTTCTCATGAGCCGCTTTCTGAGTTGCATCTGTTGGTATAGGAACAACCTTCTCTACAATTTCCCAAAGTCATGTTCCTTCAAAAGCAAGGTTACCCTCGCCTTCCAGGGTAGGAAGTTTGATGCTCCATCGAATCGATCTTCAAACATGAGACTAGTTGTTGCCATTTCTAGATCTAAAAAAAATACTACCATGTGCTTATTCCTTCAAGCATGCACAAGAATCTCACTACTGGTTTATAGATCTACAGAGATCTCCTTGTAGATCTAACAGATCTGCTGCATAAACCATTGTGAATCTGAAATTTGTCTCCCTCTCAGAGTGCATGTTCTGATACCATGTTGAAAACTCAATTCCCAGCACCTAGATACTTTACTATCTTGTGTATTTCCTTGCTTATAATGAAATTACAACACAAAATAAAATATACTTGCTGGAAATAAAATAGCGAAGGCAAAATATGGAAACCAAACTTCACACAACACAAAAAAATTGCCCCTTCAAAATCAGCTTTTCATTCAAATAACTTCCAAGCTTACAAGGGGCTCCCAAACTGGGAAAATTGTCCATTGAGAATAGAAACAAAAATGTACAACAAATTCCTGCAACCCAACAACTCTGTCGTTGCTGTATGCCACCGTGCTACGTCTTGTATGATATGTATGCGCCTTGTACGACCTGTACAACACGTATGTACACGCCCTCGACAACTAGTCTTGCGCGTATGTACGTGCCCTGTTGCTTCTGTGCAACGTGTATATACGCGCCCTCGACTACTGGTCCGACACGTATCTACGCGCCCTTCTGCACCTGTGCGATGTGTATGTACGCTCCCTTCTGCACCTGTGCGATGTATATGTACGCTCCCTTCTGCACCTATCCTGTGTGTACGATGCTGCTTCGACTCTGTACAGATTGATCTGCGGTTGTACCTGCTATTGCACTGCTGCTCAGATCTGTCCTTGTTACCAGATCTGTCCTTGCTACCAGATCTCTCTGCTGTTGCTTCCTTCTCCTTTGGGTTGATCAGATCTCTAGGTGAAGGTCCTTCACCCTTGCTAAGATCTGCTTGAGTAAAAGTCCTTCTTTGCTCTCTCTCTCTCTATGAGTCATTGACTTCGATATATGTCTCCAAGATTGTGTCTCTCCCCTTCACCTAGCCTTGCTTTTATAATCTTGAGTTATGACCTAACCCTAATCTCCAAAGTCATCAACGGTTGAGATTAGATCTCACCTCACTTGAGATCAATGGCTAAGATTCATTTAATTCACTAATGCTAATAACTTTAGCATTTCATTAAATTAAATTCAATTAATTAATAAAAACACTTTAATTTAATAATTCCTTTAATTAAAGTAAATTACTAAGGTTGAAGGCTTTGGACGACTTCCACACATCTAGACAGTTAGACCTGTGCGGAATTTCCCTTAACAATGTTTACCTTATTTGTAATTACTAGTTATAAACCTCATGTTTCGGGATAGGAGCCTCACAACTTATGTTTTCTTGGATTTGAGAGGTGTCTGTAACCTTGAGTCCAGCTGGAATTAGTTTCCAAGTTCAATGTCTTTCTGTGCATCCCTTTGGAGAGATTCAGCTTTTGGTAAACTTCCTACATTCTTGTTCTTCACTTTATTCCAAGTACATTCTTCTCCTTTATCACTTGAATGCTCAATCCCTAAGTACTAGGAATGATTTCATCTTCACTCACTGGTCCTGCTTCTGTTACTGTTGTTTTTTTTGATTTGGCATATGGCCTAGGATTAATTAACTTTGGCTTCTTCTGAAGGGGGAAGAGTGGGCTTTGAGTTCTAGTTTTTTAACAGCTCGCATTTGTTTTTAGCAGTTGGAGGTGGATCTTTCCTTTCTTGATTTAAGGAGCACAATTGGTTTCTTTACTGAAGCCTTCTCCTGTTTTCCTTGTTCTTTTTGGCTTTGCTGCTGTCTCTTTTTCGGACAGTCGTCCAGTGTCCCTAGGTGTACGTGTGACAGAATGAGGACATTGGGTAAGGGCCTATCTTATCTATGATATTTTATAGGGTTTGCTTCATCCAGAGGTTTATTGGAAGGACAGAAATCCAAACCCGAACAGGTGTCTCCTTTGGTACTTCTTTTGTTGGATCAAGCTGAAAGACCAGAAGTTCATATAAAGCCCATTGTTACCAGTAAACTAGGGGTCAATTTCAATGATCATTTGTTTATGTTTTTGGCTCTGGGTGTTGTTTATTAAAATTGCTTCTTTTGCAGGATTCCATACGAACAGCCCCTTTTGTTTTTTTCTCCCCTTTTTTTGCAACTTGCAACTCAAGTTTTCAGCACTATGAGACTGTGGCATGCATTTAAACTTTTCCCATTAAGGAGAAATTGTGTTGGTTTGCCACTTCATCTTTCAGTTCTTCTGTGCCCAGACCCTCCAACTTGCTAGTCAACTTTAGTCCAGGTTTATTTTCCTTGACTTCTGATTGGTGAGGTAAGTGCTGACATTGCGTCCCTGCCATGACTCTAGTCTTTAACAAGCAACCCCTTTACTGTAAGATATGTTATCAGCTTACAAATTAATAATTAAATTCCTTGAAAGTCAGTTTGAGTTGACAGGGATCATGATAGTAATTTAAGAGTACACCACCATTGTTAGATGGCAGCATTGGATGTTGGATCATTGGAAATCAATGAGAATATGATGCCTCTATTAAAAATTACAGAAATGGTTGAAATACTCAGCAACTGCTGATGGTTCCCACATCATTTTGCAAAACTAATTTCCATAGTTGCAGGTCTTAGCTAAGGAATGTTTGTAATTCTGAATTATCTGCCATACCATTAAGATTGCTGCAATGCTAGTCATGATAGGATCCCTAAGAAACTGTCCTCTATCATTCTTAATTTCAGTTTCTTGTTTTTGGGGTGAAGATAATCTTTTTTATATTTTCTTTTGCTCTTCCAAATGTCTTTGTTTTGTACTTCCATTTATGGCCTTTTGGAATTGATGTGCAGGATTCTTTTACACGGTGCTTCAAGTCAAATCCTCCAGAGCCATGGAACTGGAACCTTTATTTATTTCCTTTATGGTGCTTTGGACTATTGGTTCGATATTTGATCCTTTTCCCTATAAGGTGAGATCAGTAGACTTTCAGTTCAGTTCATTTCAATTCAAATTTGGTGTGTACAGTGTGTGCTGCACCTAGACACCTTTGTTTCTTCTGCTTAGTTTTTTGTTTTCTCTTCTGCAGATGAACTGTAACAACCTTCTCATCCTCGTTGATGACACTTAATACTTTGCTGACTACATTTGCTTGTTGGGAGTGGTTGGAATGTTTTGTTGTTCCTTGTAAATATGATTTTTCTCATTCTGCACCAGTCTATTTTAGCTTCCTATCTGCTACATTTTAGAACTTGTATTAATTCATTCACTTTTTATTGATCTTGTTATTAAATATCTTTGTGCAAGATATATGTATGTTGTCAAATCCTCCATCTTTTTCAACCTCGTTCTCATTACTTTCTATTCATAATTGTGTGCTGACAATATACCTTAAAACTTTGGCATACCTGGGATAAATAAAACTCGCTGGTTTGCATCTTGGTTGAATTTTTGAAAAAATAATTCTTCCAAGTAAAAGGATTGTGCATATACATGTCTAAATTGAAATATCCAGTAGACTATTTCTTTACTGTAAATTTCTTTTTCTTTCATTCTCCTTGATAAGTAGCCAACCCATTTGTACTTTTTCCCATGTAGTTTGCCTTTTATGCAGGGCATTCACCACATTGGGACTTTTGTATTTCATCCAATACAAAATAATCCAGAAGGGGCATGCACCACATTGGGACTTTTGTATTTCTCACCATACAAAATAATCCAGAAAGAGAAAATTTTGAAACATGTTCTAAGAATGTATTTTGGAAATTAGTTGCTTTCATGCCTTTCCCTTTTCCTTTTGTGGTTTGGTAACGATCTAAAATGCAGTGTTCTGGGTGATGAATGCCGAGTTTTCTTCGGCTGACAACATACTTTCTACACTAGTTCACTGCTGTCAGGTAAACCTGGAGTGCTTCACCATATTTAGACTTCACTATGCACGTTCTCTTCTCACAATCATATGCCTCGACCCTATGCTCTAAAATTTCCTGAACTGGTTCGAAAGCTTGCATGGTTAAGATTGTGTATCCTCCTACTTGTCTGACCAAATCATCTGAAACATCCTTATTCTAAATAGCTGTCTTTAGATGATAACTGTCCAGCAAGATCCATCAGATATTTCTATTCTTCACTGCTTCCAATGATTCCATCATTTTGTCTAGGAGTAGTGTTTTGGTACACTTTTATCATTTTTTCTTCACCTTTACCCATAATGCACAATCTCTTTCCAGATTTCTAAGACAAAATTGTTCCAACCGGCAATTCCAAAATTTGTAGTGTTGGTTGACATGGCTTAGGTGAGTATATTGTATTAAAGGAGGTGAAGTAGTGACCTCATAATGTGAATCCTTTACATGATTGCTTTGTTGATGTTTGAGTGCCAACTGCTGCTTGTTCTGTGATTTCCTATGCACTTCAAAATTTTGCAGCCGCCTTTGGTAGGGTGCTGATTGGCATGCATATCCTTCCTTGAGTACTGATTGGTACAGATATTGCGCCATTTCTCCATTAGCCCATATCTGCCTTTACTGATTATGATGGGGCACTGATCGACATGCACAATGTTCCTTGGTGCGGATGGGCATTTATGTTGTGGATTTGTGAATGGATGCTTATTTCACTTTTGTTTATGGATGCAACTAATAACTTAGGCTTGAATATAATTTTACCTCTACCTAGAATACACCATCGATTAATTGTCAAAATTTCTTTCATTAATAAGCTAACTAGTATCATTGCCATTGCCTGTGACACCTGCTGTATCGACTGTTCCAAATCTTCCTTCCTGTTGTCTTATTGTATCCACTCTCAAAGTTGCTTTCATTAATAGCCGTACTGGTATCATTACTGCTGCCCTTGAAACCTCCTGTATCAGTTAATCCAAAGCTTCCTGTTTGTGTCATCCTGTTGCACCCACTCCTGAACTTTGTCGTTGGTTGGCACACAACAGACTTTCTCAGTGCTAATTGACACACATTCCTTGCATTGCTCTTGTTCTTCATACATCAACCTACCCATTGTTTGTTTTACACCCCTGCCTATCTGATTGCTGGTGGGCACACATACTGGGTCCTCCATATGTCTGCTAGTCTGTGTGCCAATCGACGCTATCACTATCTTGACATTGGTTGATCCTTTTGGTCTCTTGGATCCACATTTCACTACTTCCTCAATAGTTTGGGTGTTGATAGACACTCGGCATACTTCTGGGTATCAATTGGCATCAGAACTCCTTCCTTGCTGTCTTACGCAATCATTGATTATTGCCATTTGCCAGTTTTTTCTTGAATTAATTGAACTTTTTCCTTCTTCTGTTTTTCTGTGTCCATTTCCTCTATTTCTGGTTCAATATCAATTACGTTTACCTGGTGATCAGGGTGATGATTATTATCATGATCACCTGTTCCACACCGTTTGCATGTCATTGTTACTTCTTTCGATAGACAATCTATTGCAAAATACTCGTATACATTACAAATTCTGCATCATGCTAGTGGTTTGCCTTTGTCATCACATTCTACTTTTTTTGTCTTTAGTCATTTTATTTTCTCTGGGTTCTCTTTGATTTCTATATTCTCCATTGTTTGGCTGTATTTGTCGCACTATGTATACTGGTTGATCTTCCTTCACTTATTTTATTTTAATCTTAATTAATGTTGTTATATTTGAACCGCTGGTGAGATCTGAGCTATGATGCTTTCTCTAACATTTTCTTTCATTATCAATAATTAATCATAAATGGTATTTTTGCCAACGGTTTTCTAGATTGGATTTTATCTTCAATTGGTTCATTCATATTAGATTATTTTGTAACTTGATTTCTTTATACTAGATAGGTGCAATATACATTTGTACTTGTTGAATTTTTGCTTCAATAGTTTTTGCCAATTGACAAAAAGTTTCTAGTCTAGGCTGCAACTTCAATTGATTTCTTTGTTTTAGTTTATTTTCTAAATTGATTTCTTCATACTAGATGGGCACACAATAGTTTTGTTGCTGTTTAATTTACTTATGTTCTATTTCTTGGTAATACTCTTATGCTTATCGAGCTCCATATGTACAGAGTCATGCTCTTGGCAGCTGGATGGGTGGTCTTTCTTTCTCTATTCATTCCTGTACATTTTATTTTGAAAAATCAGGATAAATTTCGGCGACAATTAGAGGTTTGTTTACATTCAATTGGAATCTTCAATTGAAGTTTGCTCCATAATAATTGATTGTTTCATAGAAATAGAAAAAGAAACTACAAAAAAAATAAATGCTTTTTGGCAAATTGCCGAAATTGAATTTGGTTTCTTTGTTTCTAAATTATCTTATTAAAATAATGTAGTGTACTCTCATGAGGAGATTTGTAATTGTAAAGTTAAACGTTGGTTTCTATTCGTGGGCTTTTGGAAGAACAGATGTCCCTCTTGCTATTCCTTAAGAAAAATTTAAAAAGGATGTTTGATAAAAGTGGAGGAACGAGCTTGTGATTTATTTCAAAAAGAGTCCTCTCATAGGAATTTTGACTATTGAATCCGTTTTATTTGAAGAAAATGCATCTCGTTTTACTTTGAATTTTCAATAGACTTATGTACACCTCCGTAGACTTTAGCCGTCAAATTGCTGTGCGGATGGGGTCTGTTGTCCCACAAACAAGGGGTCTCATACAACAATTTGGTGTCCGGCTTGGCTGTGATCTTAAAAATAGATTATTATTATTATTTATTAAGATGTGCTACATCAGTGAGCTAAAAATCTACTATACAACAGTGAGCTAAAAAACTACTAATGCAGCTCTCTGTCACTGCTTAAGCAAGTAGGGTTGCTATGCCTTCCTAAGCCACAATCATTAGAGGCTTGAGAGTCAACATCATTCTTAAGGACTCATAGCCCAGTAGCAAAGTCAATTCTGAAGGTGGAGGCTTTTTTCCAAGTTATGCTTAGTGGGGTTCTCTTAAGAGGTGGTGTATGTACAGCTCCTCCATGGGAAGGAGAGACATATTAGCCAAATAGTTCCCTAAAGCTCTCTACCATGCTGTCTGATCATCTAGTTGTCTCCTAACATTGCCCCCATGCACTAATTTGGACCAACGGAAAGTTTTGAGAGATTTGCTAGAATCTAATTCCAGCAGAATTAAGTCATCTTACATATTTTAGAAGCAGGCTATTATCTCCTCTTGTTGGCAAACAACACATCATCCATTGTTCAAACTTCAATCCAGATATGTAGATGGGATTTTAATTGCCAAAATATGGTTAAAAATTATCTACCCAGAAGGTGTGACTTAAAGTCACTTGCAGTCTTCCTAATGGATTAGAATCTTTTAATCAAAATCTATCCTTAATATCTAGCAGACCCCATCTTCTAATGAGCTTGTTTTCTATGTGGAATTTTAGTCTAGTCTCCTTTTGTTTTTTAACCGAAACTGGGAAACATGTATTATAAAAGCTGTAGCAAAAAGCTGAACAGAATACAGAAACAGCTGTTCTGAGTTTTCCAACATGAATGACAGCTCTCAAAAGTCATAAAACAAAACTTGCAAAAGTCTACACTTATTACATCCCAATGGTTCCCGTATAAAAACTTATAGATATGTAATTTAAAAAAGACTCCTAAGATTCTAATTGCTTTACCGAACATAAAAACTTATCGAAAAGCATGACTACTATTAGCTTCTTCCTTCCCATGGTTGGTAGAAAGGGAGTTCTGATTCTCATTGCCCATATCTTTCAGCATTTGATGCACTGTGTCTTCTTCCTTTGGATCTGCCTGAAGAGAGTTTGTGGGCATTCTGTGGTTAGAAGCTGCTGAGTGTGAATCTTTACTCAAATTGATAATCATGTTCCTCAACATGTTGCACTCAACCTCTAGCTCATCAATTTTCTGCTTTTGCTGTACAAGGGTATTCATAATTATTGCTGTCTGTGAAGTGCACTGGTGTTCATTCTTGTGAACCTTGGAAGTCACTGGACATAGGGAAGACCTGTTAACACTGAATTGACTCCTGATGTCTTCTCAATGCCATCCTGAATTCCTGTCTTCCCTGTGATCAATATGAACAGCAAACCTAGAAAAACAATAATACCAGAGCTTGTTTGATGCGTTCCAAGGCTCGGACTGAGGCATTAAGGAGAAGTCCCAAAGAAATCCCTGTTTCTAGAACTCAATGGGAAAACCCCTTTTCCATAGAATACCAAATAACCAGGGTCTTTCAAAGCCAAGGAACAGAAAGACTGAGAGGCCAGGCCTCAAAGAAAATAGATGAGAGATTACCCAACAAAGAGATACCCAGGTGCAGAAAACTACCAGATAGTGTGAAAGTCCTATGTCAAAAAGACTCCAGAAGAGACGAGAGGACTGAGAGCATACAAGAAAAAATAAGGCCACACACAGAATACACCTTTTCTCCAAGGGCCAATACCAATAAGCAAGGACAACTGCTTCACACTCAGAAGCAAATTCTAACAATCTGAAGTTCTAGAGGACTAGACATTGTTGGAGAGAAGGCCTTACTAGGATTGGCCAGCTGGTTTTCCTCTTTTCAATGCAACAAACATCCTCCTCGCTACGAACCATTATCCCACCTTGCTGAAACAGCCCTTCAGTGATGAGTTCAAGAGACGGAGCAACTTTAAATTTGTGCATGCGAATTAGGTGAGTGCACTTCCTTTGGATTCTAGGCTCATAACTTGAAATCCGATTGCTGTGTTGATGAACAAGTGGCAATTAATTTCAATGTTGAGTGTCCTTTCTTTCATAACCATAAGTTGCTAAGGTTGCTAAGGAATGGGATGGAAGCACCACCCCTCCTTTTTCCAAATGACTCCAGGATTGAAGTCAACTGCTTCATTGGCCAATGAATCAACCCGATGATTATGTTCTCAGAGTACATGGTAAAACAGAGCTTATGTAGACTACCAATCTTCTTTTGGACTCAGACTATGATCGAAGTGAGTTTGCCTATCCGAGGGGATTGTTTTCGAAACCATTAAGTTGATTATTGTGTTGGAGACCTCGATGACAGTCAAAGAGTTTGGTCTGACTTCTTTTGCAAGAAGAATACCGTGGTAACGAGCATAGGCCTTTGCTTGATTGTTTGTAGCCTTTCCAAGACCCCGAGAATACGATTTTTCTAGATTTACTCGAGATCCAAAATGATCCCACACGCACCTGCCACCCCTAAATGGAGGTGAAGGGACTTGAACCTAAGAGCTATTTTAGTCTAGTCTTGTAGACATTTGCTTTAGGATTATTTTACGTAGTTCCCAAAAAACAAACTCTTGCTTTGAGACATTTCATTTGGGATTATTTTTCACAGTTCCCTAGAAACAAATTCTTTCCCCAAGACATTTGATTTTGGGATTGTTGTTCATAGTTCCCAAAAAACCAAGTTCTTGCCCCAAGTTGTAAGACTATAAATTCGAATGATTCCTCCTTGGATGTGGGTATCCCGCAAATCTCCTCAATGTGAAACGCTCTCTTGGAAAGCTTCTTTTGCATGTTAGATTGAAATTTGAAATGTCTAGACTCTAAATTGACTTGGGTCAAAATCCTATCCATTTCTAAGACTCTTGTAACCCACCTTAGCTCAAGGAGACTTACTATTGAGTCTCTTAGATCCCTTTTTTCCTTTACAGGTATTGTATCTCGGGGGAAACCTCCTAGGCATTTCCCCTCATTTCAAGGATGGATAGGGTAAACCATAAATTCTTTAGGGCACAAGGCTAGGTCAACAATTTGTGAATAGATCTTATATAACTCATCAACAATCAACTCATTAAGAGAAAACATGTCACAAAATGGGATTTGAACCTAGGTGGGAAGGGTAACAACTTTTCATGACAACCACTCGAGCTATACACCGAATTGACTACTTGATCCTTTTTAAAGACAACATACCTTGATATTTTGTAGGAATTTGCTTGTTTAATCACATCATAAATACATAAAGGTTGTTTGATAGATGTAATATGAGAAGCTATCTCCAATCTGTGTCTAGCAAGCATTTTCTGTGGGGCTTCCCTAATGAAAGCTTTCTTATAATCCATTTTGCCAAGACATACCTTGAGAGTGAATATATATTTGTGAAATATTGATGAGCACATTGAGATCTCCTCATGTATGGTCTTTTGTAGTTTGTCTTGTAGTAAGTTTGTCTTTACTAAGTTTCATCTTTAGTAGAACTTGACATCTGATGTATTGACGACTCCATCTAGGTGGAGTTGTAATTTTTAAGTTTCATGCGATAGGAGGATTAGTGTCCCTGGGAGTTATGTAAGTTGTCAATAAGGGATAAACATTCTTTATAAGGGGTTTTTCAACTTGCTAAAATTTAAACCTTCAGCTTTTGAGTAATATCATATTTGTATTTGTGTTCTTTTGATCACTGAGCTAGACTTAACATTGAGAAATATATATTTTTGTTTTTTGAGTAAGTTCTTTTGTCCACGGTTTTGACTTGTAGGAGTTTATTTAGTTATCATCACATTGCTCCATCTATGATCTAGGTCAATTGGCATCACAGTGAGTCTGTCCTATACAATCTTCTATGATTGAATTCACATTTTAAGAGCTTTGCTTAATCATTTGTAAAATAAACTTCTATGAAAGGGTCATTGCCTCTTAGCCTTTGAAGATTCCTTATGTTCATTTCCAATCCCTTATGGCGACGCTTTTGACTATGCGTTGATTGTAATGTCCCCATTTTGGGACATTATAACATTACAACATTTCAGAGTGTTATGCCTACTCGAGTAGCTAGATAGGGTTGACAGAGAGTTCGGGAGATATTGAGGGGTTTATTTGGGCTCGACTTGCATCCATCATCATCAGGATCCATTCCGCACAGCTGGGCTTTGGTTTCGTTGCATTCTGATGATTTTCGTAATTTTGAGTTATTATGGGTCATATCTTAATTAAATTCACTAAGAAGGTCATAATGGGCATATTACTTGGAGAAACCCCTTCGTGTAATAGCTCATCGGAATCGGGAGGAAGAGCACTATAGGATAAGATGATGAGAAGTGACTTTCAGTGGTCGGAGAAGCCATCAGGATGGATAAATCACTTTTTAGAGGTAAAATGGTTAATTGATTAATTAATTAAGTGATTTA
>CBVK0101069470.1:0-10460 GCA_900067695.1 Picea abies
GTTGTTGTAACTGTTCTTCCAACTAGTTTAGTGTTTGCTTCTTTTATCTTGGAGGGACTTTTTTGTGTGTGTTGTTCTTTGAACGAATAGAAATCCCTAGGGTGTCTTTGATCTTCTCACACAGTGGAGGATCACAAGCTCCCCTGGTCGCGAAGGATTCTAGGCCTATCACTGGTTACACTGGAGCCACCTCCGCCACCACTAAGGTGAAAGCTAGACTAACAAGGGTCTTTTGAAGCGACCGGGTAGCAAGAAATTGTACCCGACCAATATCCGGAGGAAATGACCGTTTTAGACTTTGGAGAAAAAGCTCTTGGTCCATCTGAAACTCCAACCACTGATCTTTTGGCACCCATCATTGTACCGATTCACCCTTACGAGTGCCAGACAATGTCGCACGCAGCAATGGAAACAAATGTTGTCACTTCTTCTGGTAATTCTTCAATTCCCACTACGGTTGTCACCACAGGAGAGTTTCCACCTCCTAACCCACCATCACCGGTCCGAGCCACCATGGTCTCGACCACCTCTACCTCGAACAGTGGTCCAACCCCATCTATGGTGGCGGCCGCAGCCCCTTTCACAGTGCGACAGGTCCTCCATTCTCATACGGGATGCCTAACTCAAGTACAAGTCCTGTACTTTCCTACTCCACTTCACAAACTTTAGGTCTGGGGGCAAGGAGCTCTAATGATCCTCTGCAAGGCCACATGGGGGGCACTTCAGCTCCTTTTAATACTTTCCCTTATGGGGGAGGTCATATACCTCCTTCGTCCCCTTCGCTTGGTGGAACCCACCAGCAATCCGTCGGGCCACTGACACACCATAGTTTATTTGGAGTAGGGAGTCAAGGACCACCTTCTCATAATATGCATGTAGGTTTGACACCATTTTCTTTGTTCATTGCGTTTGGTAACAACACTTTCTCGTCAGCTTCTTTCCCGACTAGGGGCAATCCCAGTTACGGACAACCTATTCCTATGCAGGGTACTATTTCTGCACAGGGGGCAAACCCAGGAACTTCTTCCGCATCAGGGCCTTGGAATTCTTGGCAGGGATCAGTTCCCTCATCAGGAATGACGATCTGGAGCAATTCTTTTCACAACCAATGGAACCCCAAACAAGGTACTATGCCTATCCCCATGGGATCGGCATGGGGCAACCCTTCCCAAAGTCCTCCGAATGTAATGCACGCCCAACCATCTACGTCCTATTTTGGGAATCAACCGATGACTTCTCCTCACACGCAGAATTCGTACACTGGTCATGGTCATGGTTTTTACCAGAATCCAGGCCAGCAGCCGAACTTTTCCTGGCAACCTGGTGCCATTCAAACTCCAGGTCCCTTTTTCCATGGTTATCACCAACAATCCAAATTACCTTTCCTAGCAACCTTCCATTTTCCATACTTGACAAGGTTGTTGAATGACCCTATCTGTCATGATCCACGTTGTCCCCCTATGCCGACGAAGTTGCCTTCAAACATACCAAAGTTCGAGGCCAAGCCTAATGAAGATCCAGGATATCATGTAACCACCTTCTATCTTTGGTGTTCGTCTAACTCATTGAAAGACGACTCCATACAGTTGTGATTGTTTCAACATACTCTCATAGGGAGTGCCACGAAATGGTACATTGAGCTTGACTTCTCAAGATACTCTTCCTTCGACAAATTGGCAATGGCTTTCCTAAACCATTTCCAATTACCTGTGAGATACGATGCTGGCACAAAAAAAAGTGGACCATATCTCTTATCACATCCGAGAATGGAGACACCGGAAGAGTTTAATTAAGGTACCAGTCCCACCATCATTCCTTCTCGAGTGGTTCCTTAAGTCTTTGGTCCCAAAGTTATCCAAAGACGTCATGATGTCAAGAGTTTTTTCTGAAGAAGACGCCATCATGAAAGCTCAACAGCTTGAGCTAATCTACTCTCAATCCGGTTTATTATACGAGATCTTGCCAGATGTGCCATGCTCAATACTTGATAAAACCAGATAGAGAGTTGGACCACATGCCGATGGTATTGTTGGTTCAGCACAGACAAAGCTCGTTGAGCAACTAACGAAGAAATTACAGCAATTGTCTATACAACACACAGCGGCCAGCCAAACTACTGTTTTGGCTACTCCCCCTACTAAAACGTCGTATGTACACACAGTAAAATCGACAAATCCAAAGGCCACCTAGCAACCCGAAGGAAAGAAAAAACAACGAAAGAAGGGTAAGGGGGATAAGAAACCCACTAATAATGTTGGCAGGAGCAACACTTAGAAACGAAAGGTGAGGTATCCGTGCAACCTATGCGTGGAAGACCACCCAACCCACTAATGTCCTCGGCTTGCAGAGGCCCAAAATTTTGTGACACAACAAAAACCTACTGTGTTAACCAATCCATTTCAACATGGGCAAAACCTAATCCAAGCCTCTACAAGCGCGGAAGGGCATAGTCAAAGACCCTCTCCGTCTTCGAATAATCTCGCATCTGTGAATGTGTGTATGATGAAGGGTGATGCTTTTATATCAACTAGAGCGCATGACTACAATAAACCAAGCACTTCTGAGAAGGGCAAAGAAGCTGAACTCCCATCTCTTCCTCTCCAGGTCGAGAAGACTTTGGGCGAAATAATGACAGGCATCCCAAAAGGCATGTTCAAAAAATATTCTCACAACTCAAATGCAAGGGCCGCCCAGAACTATTCTGTGGTGGAGGATTTGTCTCAAACCCCTTGTGCAATGTCTGCTTTGGAGGTCCTCTGAAGCTGCCCTTCCTAGAGGAAAGCTTTTTTAGCCGCTTTAGGATCTACCGAGACTTGTAATCTGGGTACAATCATGCTAGATACAATCGACTTAAATCCTTGTATGCCTTACCACGTACATTTCAGATAGTAGTGGCTCATGCCATGAAAAATTTTACTCAGAATATTTTCCACGCAGTGGTTGATGAGGGTGCCTCGACATGTGTTATGTCTTTGGCATGCTAGAAGGCCATTGGCCAGCCCGTTTTGTCTTCGTCACCTACTCTTCTCACTGCTTTCGACAGTTGTTCGTTCCAACCACATGGTATCATTCCCTCTTTCCCCGTGCAGTTAGGAGGGAAGACCATGTTCATCGAGGTAGAAGTAGTCGACGCGTCCCTCAACTACAACCTCTTGTTAGGAAGGAGTTGGACTTATGCCATGCAAGCAGTGGTTGCTACAGTTTTTCGGGTCTTGTTGTTTCCACACGAGGACCAGATTGTGACCATTGATCAACTGTCTTTCTCCAGACCTAACCCTTCATTGGGGGTATCCACGGTCCCGATGATTGATAATCCATAACCAGGCATAGTCAAAGTAGGGGTTGGTTTGTGCCCATCTTTGATGGGTACCTTCGATTACCCGCCCCCTCAAGGCGATGTCAAGTTCATATCCGACCACCATAAGGTTGAGATTTTCCAAGTTTCGTCGTTTCACATGACTTACTTCAACGATCCATGGATACTCCTTCCCCATCATCCACGGTGGAAGGGAAAGGGCACCCGAGCATGTCCATGCCCTTGTCTATAGCTGAAGTAGCGTACTCTTTAGTGCAGCAAGCTTCGGCTGACACAGATCCAACTCCTTCACAAGGGTTAGATCCAACTCTAGAGGTTATTTGGGCTCAAGGTTCTCTCGCTGACATCAATTCGTTAGACTTAGTCTTGCCCTCCGACGAAGCAGTAATTGAAGCAATGACTAGTCCGGACAAACCCTGGGACGATCTCCATCACATATCATACTTCCTCCCAGAGTTAAGCAGAATCGAAGCTGAAGAATTCACCTTGACTATGACTGGAGATAGGTCTTTTCCTATTAATCCCTTAGCTACACATGAGGTTTATGTCGATGGTAATATGGAAACTATCGTTGAAACCATACTGATCAATATCTCCAGAACCCCTGGCATCGTGGATAATGTTCTCATCAGAGCTGACTATTCCCCTGAAGAGATTCAAATCTACACAGATCTATTTAAAGAATTCCATGACATTTTTTCCTAGTCTTACGAGGAAATGCCAGGCATCGATCCAAAAATAGTCGAACATGAAATCACAACTTATCCAGATGCCAAGCCTGTTCAGCAGAAGCTTCATCCATTTAATCCCAGGAAAGCAGCAGACATTAAGGTTGAAGTTAAGAAACTGTTAAAAGTTAGTTTTATCTATCCTATCCATTTCACCCAATGGGTGTCAAATCCTATGCTGGTCAATACGAAACAGGGCACGATTCATGTATGTACGAACTTTCGTGATTTGAACAAGGCCTGTCCAAAAGATAATTTTCCCACACCATTCATCGACCAGATAATTGATGAACGTGCAAGTTGCGAGGCCTTCTCTTTCATGGACGGTTTTTCAAGATATAATCAAATACAAATCAAACCCGAAGACCAACACAAAACGACGTTCATTTGTTCATGGGGTACATTTGTGTATCGTAATATGCCCTTTGGTCTCAAAAATGTTGGAGCGACCTTTCAGCGGGCCATGTCTTTTGCTTTCCATGATCTCAAGCATATAGTCGAGGCCTATTTAGATGATTTAGCATCTCGATCCCGCAAGAGAACGGATCATCCCACACACCTTCGACTTATCTTTGAGTGATGTCGCTACTTCCCGATTCGCTTGAATCCAAACAAGTGCAGCTTTTGCATAACATCAGGACGTTTGTTAGGTTTCATAGTGTCAACAAGGGATCATGGGAGTCTATAGGGCAAGGCGAATTTTTTAAGGCGTTTCATCGCTAACTATGTCGAAATCACAAAGGGCTTTATGCGCTTACTGAAGAAAGACGTTCCTTTTTATTGGAACGATGCTGCTCAACGCAATTTCGAAGCGTTGAAACATGCCCTCACAACTGCCCCTCTGCTTTGGCCACCTACCTATGACAAGGATTTCTTATTATACCTGGCTGCAGCAGAGTCAACCATCGGCATGGTATTAGTTAAGGAAGATGATTTGTTCTCAGAATATGTGATCTATTACCTGAGTCGAGGCCTAGTCGAACTGGAACTCAATTATTCTCATATCGAAAAACTTGCGCTGGTAGCAGTCCATGTTGTTCAACAGTTCCGTCATTATGTTTTGTTTCGCAAGACCACCGTCATTGCCATTGTGAATCTGTTTCAATACATGTTGACATGACGGGTAATAGGTGAAAATATCAGTAGATGGATAGTCGTCCTCCAGGAATTTGACTTAGATTTCGTTTCAATGAAATCCAAAAAGTCACTGGTCTTCGCAGAACTTGTTTCGAAACTCCCGGTTGAGTCAGGTGATTTTGTGCCCGAAAAGTCACCTATCAGAGGAGATATGTTTTTTATCACATCTTCGGTTCGTTGGTATGAAGATATACTTATCTATCTACAGACTTTGAAGTGCCCCACCTCAACTTCTCATGATGATCGTCGTCGTATACGCCATCAGGCCAAGAATTATCTCATACTCAACGATACCTTGTATCAAAGAGGTGTAGACTGCATCCTACGCCGATGTCTCACTCACGAAGAAGCAGTTATCACGCTTAATGATTGTCATACCGGAGCATGTGGCAGTCATTTTTCTGGGTTGGAAACAACCCAAAAGATTTTACGAACAGGTTACTTCTGGCTGACACTAATCAAAGATTGTATTGAATTGGTCAAGAAGTGCCACCCGTGTCAAATCTTCTCTTAGAAGATGAGGGCACATCCCGCTCCCATGTTTCCTATCATCATAGTTGGTCCCTTCACCAAGTGGGGGATTGATTACACTACATGAAACCCTCCTTCATCAAGAGGGCATCATTATATCATTGTATCCGTAGACTACTTCATGAAGTGGGTCGAAGCTATGCCAATGTTTAAATATGATGGAGAGACTGTGGCTCTCTTTTTATTCAACCAGATAATAGCAAGGTTCGATGTCCCAAGAGAGATTGTCACTGACCATGGCATTCACTTTCAGAACCAGATGATGACCGAGTTAACATCCAAGCTTGGGTTGCGGCAAGAACATTTGTCACCCTACTACCCCAAAGAAAATGGTCAGGTGGAAGTTGTAAATAAATCTCTTAAGACCATCCTACAGCGAACGATCAACTCAGTCAAGTCAAATTGGAATTTTATGTTATACTGAGCATTATGGGCTTACCAAACGTCTGTTAAGATTGCAACCATTTTCTCACATTTTCAACTCATTTATGGGTTAGAAGCAGTCTTGCCTATCGAATGTCAGATCCCATCCCTAAAGTTGGTAGTACAGTTATTTCCAGACACTTCTCCATTTGAAGAACGGTTATTATACCTTGAGTGTCTCAATGAGCAGCATCGTGATACGGCCCTGGCCAATGAGGCTCACAAACATAAATTCAAGTGTCAGTATGATCAGTCTGTTCATCCTCAAATTTTCTCTGAAGGTGACCTTGTCCTGGTCTATGACCAAGATAAGGACCCCCCGGGGGCAGGAAAATTCAAACCCATGTGGTTCAGACCTTTCATCATAAAAGTGGTTCTAAAAAAGGGCGCTTATCGTCTGGTCCACTTTGAGCTAAATTCTTTGGAAGAGCCTAGAAATGGTCTCTACCTCAATAAGTATTACTCATAGGTAGGTCACCTTGGGTAACTTTTTGTAACATATGTATAGTCTTTGTACTATTACTTTCTAGTTTCTTTTAGTATTATGGACGTGTCATTTTTTATGTTATCTTTTGTCATTATGGTAGATTTCAAGTGAATCAGAGGTGTTCATTGGGTACATAAATGATGCTAGCCGGCACACTCAGAGGCTTGCCTCCACAGCTTGGGTAATTTTTTCACCTCGAGGCCAGTTATTATCTTCCGGAGGTATATGCTTAGGTGACACCACAAACAATGTCGTTGAGTATAGTGTAGTTATTGAGTTGCTTCGTGACGCCCTGTCATTTGGCATCTCTCATCTCTGGGTCTATTTAGACGCTCAGTTGGTTGTGTATCAATTAAATAGAGTCTACCATGTTCATGATCCGACTTTACACCGATGATTCCTTAGGGTACATCTCTTAGAACGAAGATTTGATTATATTACATATTTTCATGTTCCTAGCAGATTAAACCAAATTATAGATACTCTAGCTAATAAAATTTTAGATTGGCATCTCGCTCACATATAAAAAGACATACACATAAACATGTAAATACATTTTTAAAGGCAAATATGATCCATAACACACAAAAAGACATAAAAATCCATATATAATATCATAATCATCAGAGTACATAGGTGGACGCAAGCGCCTCAAAAGTATGACCAGTAACGAGTCATGGGGCTTATGCCCTCAAAAAATATATACAAGTAGTGATCTCAGCATGTGAAAAGTCTAGACTAACTAAGGTCAGGGCCTGTGGGCCCTTTTGTAATGATCAACAGCATTTTCCAAACGCTGAAACAGTTGGACCCACGTCCGTGGTGCCCCCACTACATGAGGTTGCATAGATGGTGGAAAATCCTCAATCTCTGGCATAGGGACTGTGTGGGTGAGCGAGGTAAAGTTTCACTCGACTCATCTCAAAAATCTCTCAGCCTCACCGGTTGGAAGCTCTTCTGCTGTTGTCGGTCCCCCTATGGCGGCAGGTTCGGCCCCTGGCAGAGGACGACGTCTGTTCCTCGCGTAATCCCCAGGTCACACTGGTCCCACATCCGCACATAATAGACACATATCTGTCAAATACTCTGGTATAAAAAAAATAATATATAAAAAAACATAAAAATTACATATGTTTCACAAAACAAAAAACAAAAAAAACAAAAAAAAACGATGCAAACTTACCCATCTCTCCTCGCTCCTCGCCAGAAGGTACCGGTATCTTAGGATCTCTTGAGAATCAATCCCAGCATAAGGGTAATCCTCTATGACTGAGATCTGTCGCACCAACCAGGCAAAGAAATCGTCATCAAAGGACTCATCGGTCCTTCCACCACCCTGTCGTAGAAGTAACACTGCCCATATGCAAACCGCAAGAAGAGAGGCCTGATGTCCTCGTACCACCACTCAAGGACTGAAACTATGAACTCTTTTGAAGAAGAAAGATCATAGAATCGTCCTGAACCCAAAGTTCCTCTGCATCCGCAACCGACAATCTGTCAGCTGCCTCTTCATACAATTTAGCAGTGTAGTGCTCCAATCAAATATATGTGCATTTAAGCATTGGACTGCACAGTTCATCTATGCACGGGATGCTTGATGTAGAGCTGTAGAACCAGTCATTCGACCAATAAGCAACACAATCGCCTGCAGTGATAAATCAGTGATCTTGCTTATGGGCACTTGTGAGCTCGATCAGTCTGTACCAGCCTCACAATAAAGTCCTATCAGTTCCGATATGTTATGAGGCCCCAAAGGAAATGTCTGGAAATTGACTGGTTCCCCTCTCCTGGAGAGGCCAATCAAAAAATATATGTCCTCTGTAGTAGGCACCAGTGACTACCCCTCTAACATAAAGGCCTCTACATCGGGATGCCAATAATCAATCAAAGCATTCAGTAGCCTAGGTTTTGCCTGCATAAAAGGACATAGGAAGAACTTGAGCAGCAAACATTGCATTAAGGAAGCAAAAGCATCGGGGTCTTCCCTGACCAACTCACTAATCTCTGCATGCTCTCTTTCCCTCCAGTGAACATACATCCTGCAAAACACCAAGTTCAAGAGGGTTAACCCTTGATTAAAAAAAAAAAAATCATTAAATAAAGGGGTCCACACGGGTTGTAATGATGACAGTCGCATGTACACGCGTGCAGTTTTTCCTATGCCTGAGTGTACACGCGGCCTGTCATAGGACATCCCACATGGACCTAGAGCCGACCTTTTGAGGGTCGACACCCCCCCAAAACTTGAAACTAAAAGCATAAATAAATATTTAAATTGCAAGAGAAGAGAGTTTATCCTTACTTGGTCCAGACGGATGGTCATTTCATCCACTGTAGCTCCTGGATCACCACTTTTAGCAAAGGGGGTTTTTTTCTCCAGAGTCAATTTCCAAATCAGCAATGGTGATAATGAGCTTCCAGCTTCTATTTATAGACTTTTTTTCCCCTTTTTGTCATTTTTTTGGCCCCCCTTATCATTTTATTTAAACTGAAAACCATTTAGAGTGATTCAGGAGTTGCATTGGAAGGTTATGATCGGGTATCAGGACATTTTTTTTGGATTTTTGGGTCACTTTTGACAGTCCGTGGGAAAAACCTCAGATGATCAACTTGTTATGTTTCCACCCCGACTTTTGTATCTCGTTGTCTTTATCCTTTTTCCATAGGATCGATCCCATCAGGTTGCGACACGGAACCATCATTGTTGCTTTAGAAGTGTCACGATTTGGTGGTAGAACTTATCGGAACATGGATGCCCTAGGTATATCTTGGTTTCGTTATGGTGTCCATGCTGTCACTAATGAATGTAGGCTCGGGAGTCCTTTTTGTTTTTCCTGATTACAAGTTTGAGCCTCATTTGCATGATTCCTTTTCACTCTTGACCTCACCCTCGGGACTCCAAAAAAACATAACGGGTCTTCTTTTAAGCCCTTTTCAGACCCTCTAAACATGAAAATAT
This sequence comes from Picea abies, assembly GCA_900067695.1. Classification (NCBI taxonomy): domain Eukaryota; kingdom Viridiplantae; phylum Streptophyta; class Pinopsida; order Pinales; family Pinaceae; genus Picea; species Picea abies. The sequence goes on from CBVK0101069470.1 coordinate 9,582, forward strand.
TGTCAAGCAATCTTGTGGCCTTTCACGCTCGTTGAAATGAAATTTGAAGTCACGTCTATCCGACGGTATTTTACCCCTTTTTTGGTCCAGACGGTCAACTGTATGAACAAAGGTATACTCTAAGGAACTTCAGTTCTCTAGAAGAGTACTCTCAGGTATCATTTTAACCCTTTTCCAGGCCTGAGGGACTAAATGTACGAAAAAGGAACCCCCAAAGAGTCCATATTTAAGCTCTTTTCAAACTCCCTAAAATTGAAAAGATCGTCGAGTGACCTTATTCTTTCACACTCATTAAAATGGTCCAGAAGAACATTCTTGACGGAGTCCATAGTTAAGCTTTTTTCAGACTCCTTGAAAATGAAAAAATGGTCGAGTGATCTTGTCTTTATCACACTTGTTAAAGTGGTTTTGAATAGACATCTTTTTGGTGCTAGTTTACCCCTTTTTCAAACCGAATAGTCTACCTTCGAAAAAGATACCCCAGTGGAGTCTCCTTTTACATTTTTTTAGACTCTCTAAATATGAAAAACCACCGAGCTTACCTTCTCTGAGCTCGTTAAACTCACATCAAAGGATGTTACCATTGTGTGTTTTATTAATCACATTTGCATACCTGTGTCTTTGGCCTAATGCCGGCTCCATGTTTCTCTCAACTGAACCATCTAAAGCATGCCTTATACGCAAGCCCTGTAGCACTTTGCCTCTGCGTCTTGACACCTTTGGCCCCTGGAGTATTTTTCCTGAGTGTCCTTACTTTGAACATCAGTCTTGTCCCTATGCCTTGAACTTGTATGTTTGCAACACTCATTCACCCTTTGTAATGTAACATTCTTTTATTCTTTTTCCAAAATTATTGAAAAAGACAAAAAAATCAAATAT
>CBVK0101069471.1:0-12582 GCA_900067695.1 Picea abies
CGCCCTTGGATAAAGCACATCTATCTGTTTGTTCGTTAAACTCTGGGATTTAATACGACCTTAGGAAGTTGTTTCTCGCTACATAGAGTTGTGTCCTCCTCCGTTTGGTTATTCTTCCAAACATATGGAGAGTTTGCGTCGCCTCCTACCTCGTAAACTTATGCTAATGCCATGCTGCCTAAGTCTCATCATTTGTCATGCTATTGTCCAAGGGAAGTTTTTACCAAGCCTGAGTCGACCCCTCTACAATTTGTCTCTTGCCCTCATGCCCGACCATCCTGAACGTCCAATCAAGTCTTTGTTCGAAATCAATGAAGCCTTCATTTTGATCATCAAGATTCTCTAGTCCATGACCAACGAGCCATCGAAGACCTCTGGGTAGTGAAGTCATACACTCATATTACACTCCTACCCAAGTTTTGAAGATTTTGAAGTTGTTGATCGAGCTCTGAAAACCTCATCTCCAGCCATCAGGCCTTATCAGCTTCTAGAAGATGGATACTCTACATGTATATCTTTTTTATTTCGAGATGTAGCTCCGTTGTGTATTGCTTGCAGCTACACTTTATATAGTTATATGACATGGATCTACAGTGTATTTGATTGGTAGCCATGATTTTATTTTATCCCGAGCATGGGTATGCCCACCTCAGTGAGACAATTATTATTTTGCAGACGGAACCTCCCAATTTCTGGTCCCTGGGCTCACTTGTTCGGCACATCGATGAAGATTGTTAATGTATTTCGGCCATCAGATGCTCTTCTGACCTCACACATTAGGGGGCATCTGTTATAACCCTAATTTTCACTAGACATGCTTACCTAGCATCAGGCCATCTTATATTCCTTCTTTGCCAAAAGATTGTTTAACAACTCTTCTTAAAAAACCCTTTTATAAAGGCCCACACGACCTGCTCCATTAATGCACATGTGTACATGATAGCTGACCCAAGACAGCCCGTGTGTACCTAAAAAATCATGAAAAAAGGAAAGTTGCTAACGGAACACACAACTTTGGGTAAGTTAACTAAACCTTTCCACCATGCATGGCCATAAATTCGACCAAATACCTAGCTTCTTCTAGCCTATAAAAGAAGGGTTAAGGGTCCCATTTGGAAGAGGAGAATCATAGTAAAGAGACTATACCCAATTGAGCATTCCCCTTGTCCCAACCTTTAGCCATCCTTGTGCAAAAAGAAGTATAGAGCAAAGCAGTTGGAGGACAGTTGAAGAGGAGCCCATGACTAGTTTCGAGGAGCAGTGCTGATCACATATTATAAGTTTACTCTTGTGAATATTAATGCAAAAAGGAATACTTTTCCCATCTCGCCATATCATGTGTTCGAGTTGAATTTTTATCTTATGATATTGTCACAACTAACCCAACAATTAGTATATGAAATGCATGTTCAAAGCTTTTTGTTTGGTCATGTGTGAATGCATGTCAGCTTTGGGAGGAGGCTTGCAATCAAAGAGCGAGTGAAAGCAAAGGGATCGAAAACAAACGAAGGACTTAAGGTAGAGTCACCGAATCTCATTTACACCTTTGTATTGCATGAATGTGGGGTTTTTTGTTGGGAGAATAGGAAAGATTAAAGGCCTTTGAAATGGTCATTTTCCACATGCATGATTAGAGATATTAAATGCTAAGTCCGTATGAGGGATTCCCACCCAAAACACTACCCACTACCTATTGTTTCTATCCATCATCTACTCCTCCCTTCCCTTTGTTCTATCACCCGAGCATGACTTACTCCAGCAAGTGTGATCAAAGCATCTCCTGGCAATGTTGGTTGTCTTAATGACTCAGTCGTATTCTGGTTGGTCACCGAGTTAAGTCCCATCCCCTCGACAAGATCAATAATGCTTGCTACTACTAGGTATTCCTGGTTGATGCAATAGGTTAAAATTAAGTAGTAGGCTAAGTTATTCTATAGGTTGGTGGGTAGTGGGTAGCAGGGACTAAAAGTAAAGGTTATTAGGGCTCTTACTCGAAATTTTAGTAATTTATAAATCCTAACTAGTATTGTGGGCAAAGCTTGTCCCGGTACAATAATCATAGTGGTACCCAGGAGATTGATGAAGTAAGTGTTATGTAAGGCCGTTGAATGTTGTATGAATCCCGTCCGAAAAGGCTCTATCTTCTCAATGTGAAGCCCTTCCCTTGCATCCGTCTGATATAATGCCATAAGGATATGGCAGGTAGTCAATAATGGTTGGTTAAGTAGGAGGGTAGTTGGTAAGAGTAAAGCAACATAGTAAAGGGTAAATATTCAAGGTTCCCAGTGCCGACCCCCACCCAATCATCTGATCTGATCTCATCCATCAGTTCTGGCTGAATCCATAGGGTATAGTTCCCACACACAGTTTTGATCTGATGATCCCACTATAAAATAAAGTAAAGAAAATAGGTAGAGTACTAGAAAGGTCTAAGTGTTGTACCAAGTATGAATATTTCATCCATCTTGTTGAAGCCCGTGCAATGACTAAGTTTCATGAGTCAATAATTAAAGTAAATAGAAAGGTTGGTAGCAATAGGTCGTAGCACAACTCATTCATTTATCCAGGCCTAAAGGTGTTGACCCATCCCATAAAAACATGTAAGATACAATGTTAAGAACCAAAGACTGAATAAAAAAACACCACAATAGATATAGAAGAACAATATGCAAAATCTTCTTTATTACTATCAAACCCTTGAGGTAGAGAAATACCATACAATGGATCCTATTATGGAAGGGATCCTCTCCTGTTCACCTGCCTCTTTGAGGGGGCATCATCCTATTGAGCTACCACTCCAAATACAATATTTCTCTTCATCTCTCCTTACATTACTTGAACACCTTTATATAGTGCTACCATCACCTAAGAACATTCTAGAGGAGGAATCTNNNNATTCTAGAGGAGGAATCTTCTAGAAGTAGAACCTTCTAAGAAGTCCTCTTTCATTTATTATATCTAACTACTCATTTATTATATCTAACTACCATAGTGGACCTTATTTAATAATATAGTGGACCTAGTCCACCTTACATTGAATGAACTCCACTATTATGACTATGGGCCCTCTGGGCCCCCCTACTACCTCTCTAGCTACCTTACATTCCATCCCCCTTATGAAAGCGTTGTCCTCAATGCTTGATGTACAACCATATACCAGGGTCCCATAGATAATTTTGGACCATAATGTTGAAGAAGAATGAAGATCCAAGGTCCCATGTAGAAAGCAAACCCACCATGATGAAGTAGTCCAACCACCATTGTAAACCAGGGTCTCATGTCCAAGTTCTCATGTGAACTCCACACAAAAGATATTGACACCCAATAACCCACTGAAAATGATGCTCCCAATACTGACACCTATCATGTGGATTCAAATAAGAATATTCATCCACATAGTGGGAGAGGATCAAAGATGAATCTATAAGGAACAATGCCATTGTAAAATATGCAGGCTAGACATTGGTAACTAGCTCCTGATGTGGGACATTGATTTTCTCTACAAAAGGTGGAGTAGAGTCATCAAATAAAATATGGAAGTGGTTGTCATCCCAGAAATGACAACTATCCATATACCAATCATCGCAATTGGCCTCGAGATCATACTAAGAATATATTTCTTGATTATATTCATCCTTGATGTTCTCCATAAGAAATATCTCTTTCATGTTATCCAATGAATTTTGAATACTACGAAAACTATCATTGAGACCGTCTGTGAGGCCATTTACAAATGCATCCAATCAGTCATCCAATGTGTGAAACAATTGGGCTTTGAATGATTCAAGAATTTATTTCATGGTTTGAGAGGAAATATCCATCTGAGCACCCTATAAACTCTTCGGTCTCGCAGCCGTCACGAAAAAACCCCAAAAATAGAACAATAAGTTACAACAGAAAATCGCGGTTTTTTCTGGAAAACCCCTAAAAAACTGCTAAATTTAAAATGCTCATAACTTCACTTTCCGGACTCTGTTTCGGCTGATTTGTTTTTTGAAGTTGGGTGAAATTGTAAGAGGAACTCATATCTATAATTTATTTGGGCAAGTTCGGCCTCTAGATGCTACAGAAAAAAAAATCACACTGCCGTCCACGAAAAAAACCCTGAAAAATTGCAGATTTTAAAACATCAATATCTTAACTTCCCGGACTTTGTTTCAAACAATTTGTTTTTTTAACTTGGGTGTTTTCCTGAGAGGAACTCAGATATAAAACTTGTTTATATAAATTTTTCATATAAATATACTGAAAATATCTGGAATGTCGCAGCCCTCTTTTTCTTCTCCGAAAAAACAAACCTGCAAAAATAAAAAATATTTGCCCACAATGTTTGCCAAGGAAAGTGCTCTAATACCAATTGTTAAGAAACAACGACTAAATACAAAAAAACCACAATAGATATAGAAGAAAAATATGCAAAATCTTCTTTATTACTATCAAACCCTAGAGGTAGGGCAACACCATACAATGGATCCTATTATGGAAGGGATCCTCTCCTGTTCACCTGCCTCTTCGAGGGGGCATCCTCCTATTGAGCTACCGCTCCAAATACAATATTTCTCTTCATGTCCCCTTACATTGCTTGAAGACCTTTATATAGTGCTACCATCACCTAAGAACATTCTAGAGGAGGAATCTTCTAGAAGTAGAAACTTCTAAGAAGTCCTCTTTCATTTATTATATCTAACTACCATAGTGGGCCTTATTTAATAATATAGTGGACCTCCACTATTATCACTATGGGCCCTCTGGGCCCCCCTACTACCTCTCTAGCTACCTTACATACAATAAGTAAGGAAATAGTCAATAAAACAAGAAGTTTATACGTACAATCGAAGGGTTGTTCTTGTGCCACTTCCATAAGAATCTACTAGCAATGTTGGCTATCTAAATTAATCAATAATATATCTAGCTGGCCGGGTTAAGCTTGTCCCCCCAACAAGATCAATAGTGGTATCCCCTGAAGCTTTCCTAGCTAAATAAATTGGTTAGAAAGGGGAAACACTCCATAAATGGTAGGGTGTAGGCAGTAAGGTAAAGTCTAGTAGAACATGTGGTTGGTAGTACGTAAGTAAAGGTAAATAGGGATAAGGTGAATAGTCCTAGTGCTTACCCACATTCTTCCATCAAGTTTTTTCAAAAGCCCATGAATAGTGTATCCCTCCCATCCAACAACTCCTCTATGGGAAGCCCTGTCCGTGTTCGTTCAATACTGTCTGTAAGTTTGGGGCATGAAAAGGTTAGATAAGTCATAAGATTGGTGAAGCAGGTGGGTAGTTGGTTTGGAATCCCTTCCTTCCAATATTTGGGTATCCAGAGTCTGGTTGTAGCTCCTCAACAATAAAAGAAGGCAATTTCGACGCCACGATCCAACCTAGCCAAGTTATTCCTATGCCACCCACTACCTCACCCAAGAAGCTATTACAAGATCGTCTAGATTTCTTGAATAAAAGAGGGCAGTTCCGACTCACCCGATAATCCCATGACTGACTAGTGTGATCTATCAAAAGGAAATGCTCAAGTAGGGTCCTCTTTCCATGCAATCTGGGTATTTTTTGTTGAAGTTTGTGTATTTTGGAAGCACTAAAGTAGCTGGGGTTGTGCGAAATAAGTCGTGAAAGAGGATTCCAACCAATACCAATAAAGGCACCCAACCATATTTCTAACTTGAAATAACCACGTATATAAGGTGCATAAAAACCAATAAGTATTAATCCAGTAGGCTGATGAAAGTAAGACCACCCAGAGAATTATTCCCCAAGATAGTAGGTAAGATATCATAAGTCTTCTGGCAGTATCGAATTCAAAGGGAAGTTCCAATGATCCAACGTAGCTAGCTATATATCGAACATAAATAAATCAAGTAGGGTGGATCCACCCTCCCTCAATCCATAAACTATATGACTCAGTCCCAGACCCAACTTATGAAGATTTGAGTGATCGAGAGTGAAAGGTAGACTGAGCAGCATCTCGCCTAGTTCTAGCCCCATTAATTTTAGTCTTGTATTCCACTATTCGAGTGCCAGCTAATCAATGGTATTGAATCCAGTAGAAAAGGTAGTAGCATCAAAGGTAAGTGTAGTTCCAAATCCCTGACTTATTCGCAGATCCAGTTCCATACCCCGCCCATTGACTTAGTGAAAGCACATGGATCCATCTAGGTTCAAGAACTATATTTTGTCTTTAGGTAACTCGATGAATTCCTAAATTTGTCCTTAGTGAGGTGATACACATCAAACCTCGTCCTCCCTCCTTCCTGTAAGGGTTTGTATCATGGTATAATCGGTATGTTGATAGGGGTTCTAATTGAAAGGGTTTGTCTGCATTTCAACCTTGTCCCACAATTGGGGTATGTATGTGTTTCCTCTTTGAACATGGGATGTCAAGTATTGAAATGTCTGGGTACGAATCTATTTCTCGGAACATTCAATGGCTATAATCAAATAGAAAGGATACGGGGATGTATAACCTCGACCTAGTCATAACTATAATTCAATGTAAATAGGTCAGAGGGATCAAGAATCTACTCCTAAAGGCATTGAAGGTGGATTTCCCAAGAAGTGGTTCCAGTCGAAACCAAAAACCTTCCCAAACATGTGTTTTATAAAGAAAAACCTTTTTTTGAGGGGGTACGCAACATATGAATCCAAATGGGGTCCCTCCCACCTACGAATGATTGGGATAAAAGACCAGTGTATGCCCAATGTTTTTATCCAAGAGAATCCCTTCTTCCAGTTTGATAGCCAATTTTCAACCCAGTTTACTTCGTTGATTCCATTGATTCACATCCATATCCATATGCTGAGTAACAACCCATTGTAGTTTCACCTGCAAAGGGAAGGGAACCTAAGGCAGTAGGAAGAGAGACAGTTCTAGATAGAGCCAATGCAAGCCAATGACCATGAAAATGACCAAAAATGACCATAGGGAAAATAAGTCAAGGTATAGAAAAAGGTAGGAGTAGCAAGCACAAAGGCAGAAGTAGCATGGGGTACAGGGGCAAAGGCAAAGTACACAGAGACATGGGCAGAGGTTGTTGGCTGAGTGGAAGCACCACCACCACTATACAAGCTACACTAGTCCATGACCATGAAATCCTTAGTATTCCCGCCAGTTTTAGTGCTAGTTGGTGGATAATTTCAAGATCGAACAAGACACTATAATTATAAAAAAATGTGTGGGAATTAATTTTTTAAGGTATAACCAAGAGGGTTAATCACTTGAGTAGATATTAAACCAACTCCTTCACGTAAAGAGTCCTCACTGATACTCAGTATAAGGGGGGGTAATATAAGATATATGTATATAGTTAGCGATATTATGGTTCCAAGATAAAGGGGGAAGTGGTTTTTGGGAGTAGGCAGGTACACATCCAATGGGTCTTGGGGTGAACCGTACTTAGGACTTAGAAAGAGCATGAAAAAAATGTGGCCTTCCCACCCCATCTTTGGCACGCACCTTGTAGATCCAAATATATTCATTGCATATCTGGATCCATAGCTTATCACCAGTCCGGTTCAAGAGGCATAAGTAGAAGGGGTAGTTTACCTCGTTGGTTTACCGGTTGATCCTATTGGAGATTGATACCCAGTAGTAGTTCAAGCAGATCCTATTCCATATCGAGAACCAACAATGTAGGATGAATGAGACTAGCTTTCCCTTCCCTTCCATAAGACTTAAGCTATCTTGAACATAACCTCCCCTGGTTTTGAGTTAGACCAATAGTAGAACGCGCATTCACCTTTCCTGTGACAGAGACAATCAATCGCACTAACAAGTTCTCCCAGGTCTACCCTTTCAAAGGATATAAAGCATTAAGTCCCTGCCAGGGGTTGTTTGTCCCTCTAGATGATTAGGACTTTTCAATCAATGTTAATCCAGAAACCCACAGAGTGAGCGAAAGGAATAGAGCCTTTTACCTCATTCAGTTGGTCCTCAGGCCCTATGCCACCTATACACTGCTAGGAAGGACTTTAAGATCATGTAGCTCAACCAAACTAGGGTATAGGGGAGGGTTATAAGGTGAAGAAACACCAATAGCACATGAAATATATCGTACCGAAAGCCCAGGATCATTCATAGCTGATGCATCATATATTCCATTATTATGAGCAGAACCGGTCAGATATAGGAAAATCTGAACCTCAGTTGGATCTGCACCTGGAATGGGATATTCAACGGGGTTCGATCTAAAAATGTATATGTATCCCCCTTCTTTTATTGGGTCAACACCAACAACCAGATCTTTACCTTAGCTATAGGACCTTTCTGTGGTCCTTGGGGAGCAAGCAAGATGGAGAAAAGGTTCGGGAAAGGTAAACATAGATTCCTTTGAGATCGGACAAGTGTGAGGGATTTTGACACAACATAGCCTTAGTAACCCTTTAAGGATTATGACTTTAATTGCTTCGTTGATAATTCCTATTTTAAGACCTTCAATTTAAAATTTTACCCACAGAAGGATAAGGTACTACTGACCTTACTGGGGCTCTCAGTTGAACAGGGTATACCTTTACAGATATAGAACTTAGAGGGGGGTTTTCAATAGGTTATACCAAGTTCCATAGGTATATGTTATTACTCTTTTAGGTGTATCCCTATAGATAGAGGAACAAATATTATTTATTCTACTTACTTGGTTTGTTCCTCCTTCCTACCATTACTCAATCAACCATTATACAACCTCCTCATTGGGTGTGCAACACAAACACTCTCAATTACATGAGCATGCTTCAATGATGAATTCACCTGCCTATCTATATATTCTTTATTAATGATTAAGGAAGGAACCCAACCTTGATATGATTTACCCCTCATGAACCAAAGCATGGGACGCTCCCTATATATTGGGTGGGGAACCTAAGCGAACCCCAACAAATAGCTCCATAGACTACTGACCAGACACTTATCTTTATTTATATTTATTGCCCCACCCATCAGATAAGCTAGATTATACTTTACCTTTTAGAAAGGCAAACCCCCAAAAAAACTACCATCCGGTTAAATACCTTCCCTAGACATACGTGCTTATATAGAGTATGGATTTACTGAACATGTGGGACACTCCCTAGCCTTGAGAACAGGCCTTATGCACCATCCCCAAAAAATACTTTCTTACCTAGTTACCAGGTTGCAGATCCCTATAAGATAAGGCACTTTGACATTCCTTTAAGAAGATGGGGCATTCCTTATTAATTTTGGAATAGGAAAGCACTGCCTTACTCTAATCTAATAGGATCTGGAAATCTAATAGGATCTAGACTAGACTTTCCCTCCTAGACAACCTAGGAGAGAAGAGACGTGTTCAATAGGTGCTTATGCGGCTCGATCAACTGAGTAAAATGAATAAGACACATATAGTATAGACTTTCACTATAGTTTATAGTATAGACTTTAACACTACCTCATTAACCCTTATTCCTCAGGAATCTGACCTCAAAAAGGAAAAGATCTAAAAAACGATGAAAGGGATAAGCTATACGTTATATTGAAAAAAATACCTTTTTATAGGACATCTAATCGTAAGTCCTTATAAAGCTTCATTTGGCATATTAACTGGACTTTTTTGTTAGCGGAAACCGCTCTTATGGTTCACCTGGTTCAAGCTAAGCAACTGGATCAAGGTAGGTAATTGTAGCTACTGGATATGTGTCTAGATGAGATGTTGGCTAAGATGATATCGGTACGATTGACTCTGCAACCTATAACTTGCTTACTTTGCTATTGGTGCTTCTTATATTGGTTTAACTATTAGATCTAGACCTAGAACTAGCTTATACGCTACTGGTATATATGCTACAGTTATATGTATATGTTGGATTTTTACCTGGTGTATCAATGTCAACAGTTTCTTCAGAGTCAACTACTACTTATGGATATGCTTACTTTTCTAGAAGACCACCCATTTCTTATTTCTTTGAACCTTACTAGCCATGGTCTTAAGCCTTGCCTTACTAGTTTCATTCCATTTCTTATTTCCACCTCTTTGAGGGGAAGAAATCAATGAAGGCGGTTGGTGAGATTAAGCGAGGGAGCATGCACTCTTCGTTCCCAGGGGCTTGGCATTTTAAGGGAAAAAAGTGTAGAAGTGACCTTAGACAGATTTTGATTTGAATTAAATATAGTTAGCGTAGCTTAAACCACTTACCTTAGCACAAGAGATGATGTAGGAGCCTTCTAAGGCATATGAAATAATTGAGCTTGGTAATCTCAGCGCCAATGTGAGCTATGTATCCACAATATCTAAATGAATGGCTTACCCCGAGTGGGGTAGAAAGTGAAACCCAATCTTTGGGAAGGAAAGGAAATGAGTGAAGGCGAGGGGAGAAAATAATAGTAGGCAGTAACTCTAAGTGAATCCCCTGCAAGGGAAAGAGGTGACAATTCCAGCTAGTAAGGGCACAAGAGGAGGCAATGCTAAGTGCAACACCAACGAATGCATGAGGTAGAAATATCATCTAGAAAGGGTGTAAGCGGCATCAAAACTAAGTGCAACAGAAACAAAGGAATGATATGGAAATGCCAACATGGAGTTAGCAAGGGTGAAGGAGGAAGAAATGATGGTGAAGCACTAGCGAAGGGAAGAGGTGATAGGTTGAAATGCCAGTATGGAGCTAGAAAATGAAAGAGAGGCAATGATGTTGGTGGATCACCAACAAAGGCAAGAGGATAAAGAGAAAGGAAGGCAATGCTTATTTATTGGAGTATTAAATAGCTAACACTAACAATAGAAGGCCGAATTTGGCCCCACAAAGTTGCCATTCTTAGATGAGGCTTTATTCAACTCGATGAAGCATATACCAATATGGAGGCCTTCTTAATATAGATAGAGTAATGAAAAACTATCATGATATACTAATGAAAGGATTGGAGATTAGGAGGGCCTCACCCCGAGCGTCTGGGGGATAGGGGTAAGGATAGAAGAGGGATGAAAGGAGGTCATGAGTGTTCGACAACACAGGTATTCGAACAGAGGACGAACACCTTCAATAACCACTCACATAACCATATCAAAGATCAACGCACCGATGTTTTCACGTGGTAAAACCCCTATGGCGAAACATCCATGGCCCCAACCAACGCGGCCACTTGGAGCAGTTTATTAATGCAAAGAAAAAAATTACAGAGAGATTTTACAAGAGAGTTTCTCACAATCAATCATTGGAAAATGACCCTCCATGCTCTTTAAATATAGATCATGGACCAATCGGGTGTTAAGCCACAGATCAATGGCCATTAAGATCGAGGAGAGTATGAACCGTCAGATCAGTCTATGTCGGGAACATATCGTGACTATCGGATTTCCTAACTACAAATGCATACTAATGCATACTAAAGAAACACACTTACTAAAGAAACACACTTTTACCTAACGACATATTAGACCAAGTAGATCGTAACTAACTCCTAAGTGTATCAATATCCTAACATCCCCCCTTAAGAACAACTTGGGATAAGATTGAAGAATTTACAATAATGACACAATAGGAGAAGGAAGGAGGCATTAGAGCCTATCCCCCCTTAATGACAACTTCTTGAACTCCTAACATAGATCGATGTTTGGAAAACTTTGCTTCTGTAAGAGACTTTGTGAAAATGTCTGCAACTTGATCTTCTGTAGGGAAAAAGAGAACTTTAATAGCTTGATCATGAATGAGCTTTCTGATGAAGCGCATGTGTATCTCAATGTGTTTGGTACGCTGATGTTGAACTGGGTCTTTGACGAGCTTGATGGCACTTTGATTGTCAAACCAAAGTCTGGTCGGATGCTGGTGCTGGAATCCAAACTCTGAAAGGATTTGTCGAAGCCACAGGGCTTCCTGACTTGCATTTACCGCTGCTCGGTACTCTGCTTCTGCTGAAGAAAGTGCAATATCCTGTTGTTTCTTACAGGCCCAAGTGACAGCTCCTAAACCAAGGCTGAAAACATAACCTGCAGTAGACTTCTGATCATCGGGGTCGCTAGCCCAATCTGAATCAGTGAAACCAACCAATAAGGAAGTCCCCCCTGAACTGTAATGTATCCCAAACTGAACAGTACCACGAACATAGCGAAGTATCCTTTTAGTTGCTTTCCAATGGATTTCATGGGGTGTTTGCATATATCGGGCAACAAGACCAATAGCAAAGGAAAGATCAAGATGAGTATGAGTCAAGTATAAAAGGCTACCAACTAACTGACGATACAGGGTGGCATCAACTTCAGGAGAAGTACAAGTGGCAGAAAGCTTGACTCTAGACTGGAAGGGAGAAGGGGTTGGTTTACAATCATCCATGTGAAAGCGATGAAGAAGGTCACAAGAATACTTAGACTGGGAAAGAAAAATTCCTTCATTAGTTTGCAAAACTTGGAGGCCAAGGAAATAGTGCAAAAAGCCTAAGTTTGTCATTTCAAATTTCTTCTTAACGCTGGTTTTCACATGGTTTAAAATTTTTGAGTCACTACCAGTAAGGATAAGATCATCAACATAAAGGACAAGGATGATGAGATGGCTTCCTAATTTCTTGGTATAGACATTAGAATCAGAATGGCATCTAGAGAATCCAGTGGCAATAAGAAAGCTATCCATTTTGGCATACCAA
>CBVK0101069472.1:0-10319 GCA_900067695.1 Picea abies
GATGAGTAGAAGCATGGTGAATATGACAAAATGAAGAACATCCATTAAACGGAGATCCTTTCTGCAATAGATAAAGATTTACTTAAACAATGAACAATGATTTAATGGGCAAGCTACATCAGATCCTCTGTTGTTCATGAATCCATCAATCAATGGCAGTTATGATCCTCAAAACCTGCAATATGTTCAAGAAAGAAGATAACAAAGAAATGAGAAAACAAAGAAGACAATCTGATAAGATCTCTCATGAATCTTTAATAGAAGAAAATGTCATTACAAACAGACCCTCGGGCTTATAAATCAACAACTAAAACTGCTCCTCCAACTCTCTCTTCTTTTGGCTCATGAATCTAATCCTTTTATCATCAAAACCCTTTTATTTATAGTGAATCATCTCTATCTACCCTAAGGAGGTTGAAACAAAGGAGTTACATAGTATCCCCCTCCATTTAGGAGTCTTGTTACAAAAGATTTCAACAAAAGCCTAACAAATTCCTATTTTTTGGGATTTTGTCTATGATGATAAATGTCTTTTGAAACAGGTCATCCTAATTGATATGGAAATGGAACACATGTCTCTCATGTCCAACAAACTCCTAGGAGACCATTCGAACCTTCCTTGACAGGTGGAAACCTACTAACAAGACGAATATCCAAACAGTAACCGCTACAGGAAATTTCGTAGCGCCATTGTAAACCAGTTATGCACATTCTGTAGCGCCCTTTGTGTGTCTGGCTAGGTGATTCTGTAGCGCCCTTTGTGTGTTTGGTTAGGTGATTATGTAATGCCTTTTTTGTGTCTAATATCTCTCTAACCATAACATGTTTTGCAAAATTGAGAGAGGTTTCTTATTTGGTATGTGATGAACAAAAACCTCTCCCGGTTTTCAAAAATACCTTCTCATTTGTTCATAATCCAAGTTTTAATTTAGTCACTCAAAAATTGTAGAAGCGCAACATGCTCTCAGGAGAAACACAATCTGGTCTTTGAGAGGGTATTTCGAGGCCTTCCCAGAGGAGTTTTGGGTTGCAAGAGATATGGTTGGAAAGCTTATGATGTCTGCTACACAATGGAATCATCAAGTACTGCAAACGCCTTCTCAAACCCCTGAAACACTAACTTGAATTCAATCTATGCAACAGTACAGGAACCCTCCTATAGCAATTGTATTTTGGGAAATTATCGCAAATTATAATACAATCTTATGTGTTAACATCTAGCTCCACATGGGATGGCATGCTCCCTGTGAGCTGCCAAGAACATGCAGTTCTAGTTGCCTTATCCATTGGGCTATGGAGTCAATTGTGCAACCAATCTCTAAACACTGTAAAAAAATGCCACTTATTTAAGAAATCTAACTGATATATCTGCTGCAAACTGAAGGAAATTAACTGCTCGGAAAGCGAGCTTATTTCCTATGCTACCCTACATCAAACCGGATCTACAACTTGGTTAGGTAAAGGCAGACTTCCATAACAACCTCTCAAGTAGTTTCAAAACTGAAATGATCTTGTCCATACCACTGATCAAAAGGTAATGTCTGAAATATAACAGCAGTGATAAAAATCTCTTCAAGAAACAAAAATCACCTGGAAGTGTTGGTGATTAAATGTAATCTGAAATGTTATGATAAGCTGAAAATAAAGACCCCAACAAGGCTGCAAATGTATCCTTGAAACCAATATCAAAAATATGTTGATCGACAGAAAACAATTGTTCATCCATGACTACATCTTTTCTTGAAAACTGATAACCCTGTAGTCTTCTTATGATCAAATTTTGATCATCGGTAACAACAACTTTCTCTTCAGAATGATGATCACAAGATGATGATAAAACATGGTTTAAAGCATACTGATCATTATCATCTAGAAACATGTAATTACCTATGCAATCATCAATTACCTCGTGATCAAAATGGTTTGAAAATTGATCGTCAACTTGCCATGCATACCTGTCTATAGAAACATCTACCAACACTAAAGAATTCTATTCGGAATCTGAAATATACTTACATCCTTGTTGTTGTTCCAAATCTGTTTCATACTCGCTGCTTTCATGCCCAAAAACTGAAACATACTAACAGTTCCCTTGCTCATGTGCATGCAGATTTTCAAAGTAAGTTGGATCTCGAACTCTCTTGGAAGCATGGATGTTCTCCTAAATTTCTTGGGCATCTTCAGATAATCATGCTAAGGATGAAGACTTCCTTTCTAATAGGAGAAGGAAAAGCTTTGAATGCTGAGCCATAACGTAGTATACCATGGTAACAGTCTCTGTAAGCCAGATCTCTAAAGGCATGTCATGATAAATGTTGTAGAACCTTCTATTGAAGACAGACAAGACTTCATCTTCCTCTCTCCTCAAGGCATAAAAATCAGCGAGGTACAAATCAAGAGATTTGTTCTCACCCCAATGCTTTAGAAAAGTATTGAACAATTTGATACAAGAACCAATGGAATTGGCTCTCAAACTCTTAAACCATACTGCAACATCTCTAAACAAAGATTTGGAGAACAACCTCGTAGTAACATCATCATGAACTATCTCAAAATGATCAACAAAATTTTCAAAGGCCCCCAAATACCTCCCGGTTGTGACATGATCCTCTCCAGAAAAATAGGGAAGGTACTCAAGGAAATCAAGAGGATAAGGATGAAGGATATATGGTAGTTTTAAAGGCGTGAACATCTTTATCCTGATTCTAGTTTGAAAAACAGTGGGATGAACATGAGGATTAAATAGTTGATGGTAAGGCTCGATAATAACTGAAGATAATGAGATCTGAGAAGGATTTGAATCACTTTTATCATTCTCATGGTCACGAGGTTGAGTATGTTCGGGAGGGATAGAGATATAAACCTCGTTCTTCTCAATAGGATGAAATGAAGTTTCAGGACCAACCTCAACAACACAAGCAGGCTGCAAATTTTCTTCTAGCAAGGATGGATATATAAAAGAAGGTTGATGCTCATCCAAATAAACAAAGCACAAGACGAGCCTCTTTATATGTGAAGGGAAAAGCAAAAATGAGTTGATAAAGAACAACAAAAGTTCATGAAGAAAGCTCAATAAGATGATACATGGTCATCCCCTCTCCTATGGTCATATTTTTGTCAACAGGATCCTCCCCAGTGGAGTCTTTGATTGTGGGGTTGCCAGGTAGATGATTACAGTCAATTTTTTGTATCCCTCTCTTGTCTACCATCAAGAGTTGGATCTATGTCATTCTCCCAGGGAAGCTAGCTTCACACTTCGTTCCCTGACAATGGCACCAAAAATGTTAGCACTAAGAGTCACACTTAGACTGATGTAAGTGCAAGCCCAGTACCCATCAGAATATAAATGGATTAAATGGTTTGAGTAGGTGGATCAACAATACTAGAAAAGAAATGGATAGGGAAACAAAATTTCTGCAGAGGCATTCCATTGGGCATGGAGTCATAACATCCTACAGATCAAAGGCAATCAAATTGTATATCAGACAAAGAGATACATAATCATGAGTAGAAGCATGGTGAATATGACAAAAGGAAGAACATCCATTATACAGAGATCATTTCTACAATAGATAAAGATTTTCTTAAACAATGAACAATGATTTAATGGGCAAGCTATAGCAGATCCTTTGTTGTTCATGAATCCATCAATCAATGGTAATTATGATCCTAAAAACCTGCAATATATTCAAGAAAGAAGATAACAAAAAAATGGGAAAACAAAGAAGACAATCTAATAAAATCTCTCATGAATATTTAATGGCATAAAATGTCATTACAAACAGGCCCTCAAGCTTACAAATGAGCAACTAAAACTGCTCCTCCAACTCTCTCCTCTCTTGGCTCATGAATCCAACCATTTTCTCATCAAACCCCATTTATTTATAGTGAATAATATTTATATACCCTAAGGAGGTCGAAGCCAAGGATTTACATAGGATCCTCCTCCATTTAGGACTCTTGTTACAAAAGATTCCAACAAAATCCTAACAAATTCCTATTTTTTTGGGATTTTGTCTATGATGATAAATGCCTTTTGAAACAAGTCATCTTGATTGATCTGGATATGGAACACATGTCCAAAAAACTCCTAGGAGACCATTCAAACCTTCCTTGATAGGTGGCAACCTCCCAACAAGGCGAATATCCAAACAGTAACTGCTACAGGAAATTCTGTAGCGCCGTTGTAAAACAGTTATGCACATTCTGTAGTGCCCTTTGTGTGTCTGGCTAGGTGATTCCGTAGTGCCCTTTGTGTGTCTGTCTAGGTGATTCTGTAGCTCCTTTTCTGTGTCTAATATCTCTCTAACCATAACGCTTTTTGCAAAACTGAAAGAGAATTTTGTTATTTGGTATGTGATGAACAAAAACCTCCTCCAGTTTTCAAAAATACCTTTTCATTTGTTCATAACCCAAGTTTAAGTTAGTCACTCAAAAATTGCAGAAGCGTAGCATGCTCTCAGCAGAAACGCAGTGGGGTCTTTGAGAGGGTGTTTGGAGGCCTTCCTAGAGGAGTTTTGGGATGCAAGAGATATGGTTGAAAATTTTATGATGTCTATTGCACAATGGAATCATCAAGTACTACAAATGCCTTCTCAAAACCCCAGTAAAATTAGCTTGAAGTCAAGATGTCCAAAAGTACAGGAACTGTCTTATAGCAATTGTATGTTGGGAAATTATCTAAAATTATAATACAATCTTATGTGTTAACACCATGCAACCCCCTTCAAGGTATAGGTTAATTTTGATATTCCATTATTTGAAGGACTGATAGATGTGGAAATACAATCTTATGTGTTAACACCATGCAACCCCCTTCAAAGTATAGGTTAATTTTGATATTCCATTATTTGAAGGACTGATAGATGTGGACGATGTAGATAAATGGTTGAATCTCCTCGAAGGGTATTTTTCGGTCCACAATTTTTTTGATAGGGAAAAGATTATTTTTGCACTCCTCAAGGTCATCCCCCATATTAAGCACTGGTGGGATACTTACTCTGAGAAAAGGGCCATAGAGGAATCTACTATATTTGTAGTCGCCTCGACATGGGATTCCTTCAGGGATGTCATTAAAGAACAATACTACCATGTTGGAAGCTACGAGGACCAATACACAAGATGGACCACCCTGCGTCAAGAAAGGGACCAGACAATACCAGATTTCACCAATATTTTCCATACCCTGTGTACCAAATTGGGTATCAAAGTCTTTGAGAAACCTCTGGTGCTCAAATACTGTGACTGTTTGCATAGATGCATTCAAACATAAATGGATTTTATGAACATCACATCATTGGGTACGGCTTATAAATATGTTGTCAAGATCGAGCAGAAATTTAAGCAAAAGAGGAGAGAGTTTGGATCTGCAAACTCCTCACAATTGAAGAAGGAAAAAGGTGGTCCTCAACCCACACAAGGGAAAGAACAAAGATGGTCACTCTCAAGACAACTGGTCCAAGCCGCAACATAAGAAGGGTAATGAGAAGTCGAAGAAGGACACGAGAAAATGGTGTGAATACCATAAACGCCCTTGACACAACACCAAAGAATGTCGCTCCAAGCAGTCACTCGTGGTCGAGCTGAACTATTCTGAGTCAAAGGTCGATTCTGACTTCAAATCAAATACAGAAGGAGAGAAGCAGATTATTGATGTTGAAACTAGTGCCACTGTCGCTACCACCAAAGTTCAGCCAAGCGAACTAGAAGAACCAAAGGAAGGGAAACACCTCTTTCACTCACATATGTGGGTAAAGGGGGATCTGATTCATTTAATTGTCGATAGAAGTAGTCAAAAGAACCTAATCTCGAAAGAGTTCATCAAGTGGTTGGACTTGAGGACGACACTGCACCCGCAACCCTACATCATCGGCTGGCTTCGCCAAGGAAAAGATCTTTGTGTCATCCAACAGTGTCGTCTGCCCTACAACAACAATCCTTTAAAAGATGTGGTATTGTATGATATTGCTCCCCTTGAAGTTTGTGATGTTCTTTTAGGACAACCATATTTGTGGAAGTGACATGTTGTATCAGTCTAAACCCCATAGTGTTATTATTACTTTGGGTAGACAATTGTATAGGATACCAGAGGTAGCACCACCTATCATTATTTGTTTAATGTTAAGCCATAAATAGTGGCACATTACCCCTTAATTGGGGCATATTACATTAGAAATGTTATTTTATTTATGTTGGCTTGGTTCCATTAGTTGTAATTGTACATCTTAGTCTCCTATATATACCAAGGAGACCTTTTCATTTGGAAACATCTTGTATTTGGAAATTTATGCAGTGTTTAAGAAGGTTTCCCCCTCGAAGAGGCTTATTATCTGAAATTATATCTTTTTCAAAGCGTTGAGTACTTATTATGAGGTTCTTTTATGATATTTTGATATTTGGTTTTTAACATTTGGTATCAGAGCTCAAGGTCTTGGGGTTTCGTTGCTACATCTGAGACACCTTGGAATTTTTTCTATAACTTGTTTTCTATGGCGTTTCAGAAGGAACCCCTTGGAGGATATTTAGTAGACAGATCAAGGTAAGTGGGGTTCAAATTTAAGCTCCTTGTGCCTTATACTTTTGGATATATAGTTTGTTTAAGATAGGGTTCTAGAATCATCTCGAATTTAGTCATCGCGGAAGTTTTGTTATAAAATGTTTTATGTGACATTTCAAACCCTGAAATCCAAAGGATATTCATATAAATTATCTAGGTAGTTGTGATAAAAATTCCAGCTTCTGGGTCATCATACTTTTGTAGATACACCATATGCAAGATAGGGTATCTGAAGAGTTATATTAACTAGTCTCAAACAAGTCTTGCGGGTAAAACAGTGATATCATCTTCAGTGAGTATCCAAATTAAGTGAGACTAGTTGCATTGGACAATGGACAGTATGTAGTATTTCTGGTACAAGTTTCAGAATCAAATATTATATATTGTGATCTTGGCACGTTTTACAAGTGCGCTCTCCTGGAAGGGAAAAAACTCAGCAAGTTGTGGGAAAGTTACCATAACTTCCACTTGGAACATCTAATTTTGATCAGACCTGTGGAATTGCAGAGAAAAAATATCAGAGAACTACAAAAAGAAATTTCCAGACCCAATAGGGCCGAAATTTTGGAGATACAACAGAAGAAATATCATCTATCATAACCACCTAGAAATCAAGGTTTAAAAGTGATACTTGGCCATCATGCCACCAAAAAGGGGAACTTCTACACCAATTAAGCCTTCCGACATTCCTACTTTGACTCTTGATAAAGGTGAAGAAGTGTGCAGGGACATAAATGATTTACAAAAAAACACAATAACAAAAGATGAACTACAAGGGATGATGGATTCCACTGGAGCTAAGTTGGAGGCAATAAATACTATGATGGATGATTTAAAAAGGGAGATCATGGAAGGATCGGAAAATTTCTTAATAGAGAGGACACCTGAAAGTGAAAATGTATCCCATGGAATTCATAATAAGGACAACAATAACATGAATCAAGAATGGAGAAATTCCAACTTTGGGTTGAAGACCAACCACTTTCCTAAGATCGATATGAGAAAATTTGATGGCAAGGATCCAATCACATGGATACTTCAGATGGAGCAATTATTTGATCTACATGATGTGCCACATACATAAAAGGAACAAATTGTTTCTTTATATTTAGAACCCAATCAATTTGTGTTGCATCGATGGCTTTCTTCTTGCAAATCACTCGTCACTTGGACAATTTTCACAAAAGAAATGATAGCACACTATGAGGATACAAGGAGCAATACCTTATTTAGCCAATTGATAAATCTCAAGCAAAAGGGTTCATTTGCAAAGCACATTGAGAACTTCCAAAGATTGAATTTTAAGGTAAAAAATATTTTAGATGAGCACCTGATTGATGTATTCATAGGAACTTTAAAGGATAACATTCAACATGAGATTCACCTTTGGGAACCCAAATCATTGGAGAATGCATTCAGGGTAGCAAGAAATTTTGAAAGTAAAAATATGGCTATGGATACTAGAAGGACCACTCCTAACATATATCGAGAGAATAATGTTCCTTCTTCTAAAACACCTCAACCTATAAGGTTGACACCTCAACAATTGGAGGAAAGAAAAGAAAACATTTTATGCTTTAATTGTGACAACAAGTACAATAAGGGACATAAGTGTGGTGAGAAGAAATTATTATGCATAGATTGTGAAGAACAAGAACAAGAACCATCTCAAGATGAAAACGTAGAAGCGATTTCTTCTAAAGAGTTGACTCCCACGATATCATGTAATGCATTGGTTGGAATTAGCACTCCTCAAACACTCAAGATCGAAGGATATATCAAAAAGAAAAATATAATAGTCCTAATTGATTTTGGTAGTACTCATAATTTCATTTACTATAAATTATCCAAAGCTCTCAATTGCTTTGTATATCCAATGCCAGAGTTTCAAGTAATTATTGAAGATGGAGGAACCATCAATTGCTCAGGAAAATGCAATAAGATCAATATCACTATGGGGGAATATGTAATGAATAGTCCAATGATTGTTATACCCATGGGTGGTGTTGATGTCGTACTAGGAATCCAATGGTTACAATCATTAGGAACAGTGGATTTTAATCTTCAAGAACTTTTCATGAAATTTTCATTGGAAGGAAAAGAAATTGAGTTAAGAAGTATCACAGAGAAACCCAGTAAGGTGATAAGATCTAATGGCATGAAAAAATTATTGAAAAATGGACATCAGGGTGTAATTGCACAACTATGTTCACTAGATGTTCAAACATCTAAGCCATCTATTCCCCTATATCTCCAAGGGATCATTGATAAGAATTCCAAAGTATTTAAAAATATTCTCAAATGTCTTCCACCCACTCGAAATCATGATCATGCTATTCACCTAATCCCTGGGAGTGTTCCTCCTAACATCATGCCTTACATATACCATTATGCCCAAAAGAGTAAAATTGAGCGTATGGTTGAAGAAATGTTAGAGGTTGGCATTATTAGACCTAGAAAAAGTTCTTATTCTGCACCGGTGGTAATGGTACTCAAGAAATATGGCTCATGGCATGTGTGTCCAGATTATAGAGAACTCAACAAGATCACTATTAAATATAAGTTTCACATTCCCGTCATTGATGAATTGTTAGATGAACTACATGGAGCAATCTATTTCAAAAAGTTGGAGCTTCATTCAGGGTATCATCAAATTAGAATAAAGGAAAAAGCTATCCCAAAAACAACATTTTGAACTCATGAAGGCCATTATGGATTTTTGGTCATGTCTTTTGACCTTACAAATGCACCTTCCACATTCCAAGGGTTGATGAATTCAATTTTCAATCCCTTCCTTCAAAAATTTGTGTTAGTATTTTTTTATGATATACTAATCTATAGCAAGTCTTGGAAGGATCATGTGTGACATGTTGACAAGTTGCTACAACTACTAAAGGAGCAACAACTATATGCCAAACCATCCAAATGTTTCTTTGGGGTGAAGGAGGTAGATTATTTGGGCATATTGTATCTCATGAAGATGTCAAGGTAGACCCTAACAAGATTAAGGCCATGATGGATTGGCTGATTCCCAAAATATTAAAGAATCTTAGAGGATTTTTGGATTTGACAGGTTAGTATCACAAGTTTGTTCGAAACTATGGAAGAATAGTAGCACCTTTAACGACATTAACTAAGAAGGATGCATTTTCATGGACTCCAGAGGAAACTCGAGCTTTTGAACAACTTAAAGAGGCGATGTGAAAAGCTCTTATCTTGACCACACCAGACTTCACAAAAACCATTATTATGGATTGTGATGCCTCGAGAAATGGCATTGGTGTTGTTATAATGCAAGAAGGAAGGCTCCTTTATTTTGAAAGTTGGCCACTCAAGGGAAAGGAATTACACAAACCCATTTATGAGAAGGAAATGATGGCAATACTACATGCATTGAAGAAATGGTGCCCTTACCTAATAGGTAGGCACTTTGAAGTCAAAACAAATCATGATAGTATTAAATACTTCTTGGAACAAAGACTATCTTCAGAAGAACAACAAAAATGGGTGACCAATATATTGGATTATGATTTTGAAATCATCTATAAAAAAGGGAAGCAAAATGTTGTGGCAGATGCACTCTCAATAAATGATGAAGATGTTGAGGTCTTTCTCTGTGCTATCTCGATCATCCAACCCGATTGGATAATAGAAGCGAGGGATGAATGGAAGAATGACAAAAATGTGTGGACTCTCATTCAAAGGTTGCAGCAGGATTCCAGTGCATCAAATACATTTACATCGAAAAATGATTCACTATGGT
>CBVK0101069477.1:0-11597 GCA_900067695.1 Picea abies
TCTTCCGATCTCACCATAATTCTTAGAGCTGGTTTTTACTGGCCCACCGTGTTTGTAGAAATGCATAACAAGGTAACCTCGTGTCACAAGTGCCAGGTCTTTGAAGGCAAAAGAAAATTTTTTCCTGTGCCCTTGAAACCTATTTCAGTTGAGGCTCCATTCTAGCAATGGGGTTTAGATTTTATTGGCGATATTCACCCACCCTCATCAGGCTAGCAGAAGTGGATCCTCACAGCTACAGACTACTTCACAAAGTGGATTGAAGCTATACCCTCTAGGAAAGCCTCATATGCTGTGATTATAAAATTCTTGGAAAATAACATTCTTTCACATTTTGGATGCTCCAGAAAGATTATCACCAATAATGCATCAAATTTCATATAAAAAAAGATGATATAATTTTGTAGTAAGTATCAGATCAATTTAGGGAATTCTACAGCCTATTACCCTAAGGGTAATGGATTGGTAGAGTTCTCTAATAAAATTTTGGTAAATATCATAACAAAGATGTTGCAGGAAAATAAGAAATATTGGCACAATAAGTTGGTTCATGCACTTTGGGCTAACATGCTGACAACAAAGAGATCAATTGGTATGTCCCCATACCAGTTGCAAGAAGTATAGGTAGAGCCTAATGACACTCAAAGGAGGATCAATCAGATGATCCAAATCTAACAATCTAGAGAGGAGGTGTATAACCAGACACAGGTAATTCAAGAGAGCATCAAGAAAATTTATGACAGAAGAACCAAGGAGGATGATTTCAAATTGGGTGATATGGTCCTAAAATGGGATTCAAGAAATGAAGACACAGACAAGCATGGGAAGTTCAAAAATTTGTGGAAAGGCCCTTTCATAATCTAGGCATATAGAGGAAAAAATGCATTCTTACTCAAGGACAGGGATAGAGTGGATCTGCCAGGAGGACCTATCAATGGCAGGATGCTCAAACATTATGTTCCACCAGAATGAATATCTTAGTCACTCATTTCATTGTACAAACCACTTTTACCTTTACTTTTATGTCATGTGTGAGGTGATTTTTTATCAGATGATTGAAGCTCGAAGAGAAGGCCCTAAGCCATTGATCTGGATCACCAAATTTACAACTAGAATAAAGATGATCAAGTTGCAGAAAAGAATTGGAGAAGAAATTTCAAAACAACAAGTAGCTAGATCTTGGAACCTCACAAAGAGAGCACCATCCCCAAGTGGAGCCACCGTTATAACCCTATGTTTCATAGGATCACCTGGTGATTGTAATCTCTACTTCTAGTTGCATTATATTGTAAATAATATTTTATTCTGCAAATGATTTACAAAAAGAAAGAAAAAGAAAAGAAAAAGAAAAGAAAAGGAAAGAAAAAGAAAAGAAAAGAAAATAAAAGAAAAGAAAGAAAATAAAAAATACAAAAAATCAAAAGAGGGTATGAAAATAGAAAAAGAAGAAAAAGATAAAACCCCATGGAATGAATTTGGCTTGATTCATACTGTCTAACCATGATCAAGCTCTTTCAATTTATGCAGATAGGATAGTGATTAAATTGGGCTAAACAATTTAATCTTAGCCTAATTAGATAGGATAGTGAATAAATTTGACTAAATGGTCTAAGCTTATCCAAATGTCTTAGGTTAGAATAATTGTTAACTCAATAGTTTAATTTGGGTTAATATGCTAGGTACTTATATTAGGAGATAGGTTAATATGTTTTGTTTCAATAAAATCTTGTTAAAAGTTGATTAAATACTTTTGATTTGAGCTAAAATGATCTATTTCTGACCCCTTGGTGACAAAATGAAGAAAGGGGAGCCGCAAAAACCCTTTTTTTTTATCCTAAGTTCTGCAGTGATATGACAACTTTGGCGCTTAGTGTTAAAAGGTGCACTAATCTCAATGATAGATCAAAGCGCGCTCAGATCTACGGTCAACAGAGAATATCAAACCCCTTGACCTTTCTTCCTTTAACGGTGGGGGGGTTCCAAGTTGGTGGTTTTCCTAGCACAGGCCCCTCATAACATGTCAAATTCCTGTTAAATCAGACCCCCCTCACTCCTTATCGCTTACCGCCTACACCCCTTTCCGATTAAACTGCCAAACCACTCATCCATACCACCTCCGCACACCGCCGCCACACTCTACTACCCTGCCAACACGTCACCCTTCACTCACCTATCATATATCACATCCTATCTACCTGTTCTCCATTCAATGCACTCCACATCACATCTGATATACCTGTTGGCCAATCAATGCCGTCGGCCATGACTGTTACCCGTTTGACTCACCATCCACTCCATAATGGACACCCCGTTCAACCATTTAACTCCGTTATTTTGCCATTCTTGCACTATTCATCGATCCAGATGCAGTCGATGCTGCCATTTCCCATTCTCAAAGACAACTGTCATCAAGATCACAGTCAACAACTGCCATTAAAACTTGGTAAACATAGTCAATATCTTTATCTGTTGCAGATATCAGTTTGACGATGGAGCCCAAATCCAAATTCTCTGAGAATGAAGAAAATCCTTTCCTCCCACCTCCCGTCGACTTGGATCGTATCCCCTTGGCCAATAAAGACTATCTAATTGCAGAGCAAAAGTGTGAATTCAACTTCTTTGAATTACACTTCTAGCTCAAAGATATTTTTCTGGACCAGAGCGATGAGATCAGACTCTAGGAGTCTAATATCCCATTATACCTGTTTCCCTAGACATACCATTTCCTCGAGTTTGCCCTGAAATTTCAAGCACACTACCTTCCTAGAAAAAGGGCCATTGTGTCCTCGTCTGGTGAAAATTTGTTCACCATCGCCCCTGAGATGATAAACCAAATGTTGCAGATACCCCGAATTGATTCTGCCTCCCCGTTCTCCATTGAAATCCTGATCGATCTCTATAAGAAACTGTCTTTCCCGTAGAGAGCTCAGATATTTGAACTCTTCCTACCTGAAAATGCATAGTTGACAAAAATAACCCCCCATATAATTCTTCCATATTCTCAGTCAAAGGTAACCAAATCATTTCCTCCATATGTTGTTTGCTGGGATACTATTCTGATGAATGGGTAGCTGAACCCATTCTAGGTTATCTATCCATTTTCTCCATTGAAGAAAGGGATACTACACAGTTCGACTACAACCAATTTCTGGCTAACAACATCCATGAACAAATCTTCAAGTTTTCCATGAAAGGTATGTTCAGGTATTCTTAAATATTGATGTACCTGTTCCTCTTCTTCCAAGAAGACAATTTCTCCTTCTCCCTCCAGAAGTTGGATCAAGATGGTAATCCTCAACCTATGACTTCTTGGACATCAATGGTGAGGAAGAAATCATCCGAGTTTAACTTCAAACAATTCATTGAACATTTTTACCATCCAGTAGTATGCATGCTCAGCAGTGAAACAAAACCAAGAATAAACAAGGAAGTCCAGAGGATTCTGCACCTGTCAGACTTATCCAAAATAGGGGACTGGTACCTTTACCAGGACCATACAGAAATCAGAGACTATAGGTGCAGACTAACTCCTTACAAGCTTCCTAAATACCTTCCTGTCAGAATATTCACCTTGGAATACATCAGACAAATGATCAATTTTGACGATATTCACTTTGTGGCATTCAATAAGAAACAACAGCTCAGGATCAAAGTTCAGATAGGTTCTTTCATTTGCAACAACAAAGATGCAGGGGAAGAAGACAATAATTTGTTAAAGGAAATGAAGTTTAGCCTAATATTCCCATGGCATTATGACCCTTGTGGAATTATAACAGAAACCAGGCTTAAAAACAATATTCCCCCCTATGCTCACGTGCCCAAACTTGAAATTGAAAAATTCATGAATCAGACAGAGTGGGAGGAAAACAGTCTTCTAGACATAGAACAACAACCATCACCTGCCATCATTTCACATACCATCACTCCACATGTAGATGCAGAGAAGAGAGCTAGGAAATAAATTTCTCCTTCAATCACAAAAGTATCAGCAGAAGATTTCCAAGTCTACAGGAAGAGGACCAAAACCAACCATACACCTGACAGGTCCAAAGAAGAAGAAACTTAGTCCACCATAGTTATGGATGGACCACATTCATCACTCTTCTTAGGTAGCCAACATATAATGTCCACTTCCTCATCTAGGAAACAGACAGATACCACATTGTCAACCAAGTCCTTATAGGAGGTTGCAGAACTTAATATATTTGAGAAGTATAACTTAATCAAAAAGAAGAATGAGCTGTTGACCAACAACACCTATACTTAGTTTTGGAAGTAGACATCGAAAACAAAGCATAGGTTACTATCTGTCTTCGATACAGAGAAAGGAAGGATGCACATGGCATTCTTGCAAGCACAAGTTCCCCATCCCAAGGCAATTTCTGATTACAAGAGGGAAACTTTTGAATTTGATGTAAAAGAGGTGCATCCAGCTGATCAAATGGAAATGCACAGACAAACTGGGGAGATGATTTTCTCCACCTTGGAAAACATCTGCATGACTGTTGCAAAATTGCAGGTCTCTTTAAACAATGTCCAGTCTCAGTTGAAGCTAGAAAAGGTATCTTCTCTAGCCAAGGACAATAAGATAAAATCTCTGGAGGAGCTGGTATCGAAAATTGGATATGATCCATCAAATGTTAAAGCAAGTGAGGAATTACTAAAAAGAAGAATGCTGACATAGAATATTTGAGGAAACAACTGAAACTATCAGCCACTGAAGACTCACAGGAAAAGGAAATGCCTGAGATTGAAGGCCACAAGGAGGAAATGATGAAATTAATCATTGAGAAAAATGCACAGATTAAGGAGATGGAGGCCGAACTAGACAAGTTGTTCAAAGAAAAGGAACAAAGTGTACCAATGAATGTCATCCCACTCAATGCAATTCCTCTCACAAGAATCAATACAACAACAATGACCACAACAACAAAAATCCCATCAGCCATTCCAGTGGCAAATCCAAATGTATCTAAGAAATTGGCAAAGTCAATGGGGGACATGACCCTACAAGGACAAGAAATTAGAAGGTTTCAAGAAGAGATTAATAACCTCTAGAAACTGAAATCCGTGGTCAAATCTAGTTACAACATAGAGATGCACAAATCATAGAGACTCACTCAAGAAATACAGAAGTTGCAAAAAGAGACAGTCATGGCCAAGACACTGTCTAAAGCCAAGGAAAACATATGGATGGACATCAACAAGTCAATGACTGATATTTGGCCACTCATACAAATTTTGTTTGAGTAGCATGAACTTGTATAGAGAGCCAGACAATCCATTGACAAAATATGGGAAGAATTGGGACAAAGGCCATTGAAATCATTGGGTTCTTGAGCTCCAATACCAAACAAGAGCTGGAGGCATTGGAAATTGAAGACATGACATAGAAAATCCTTGAGGTCAAGAAGGTTTTGACCAAGAAAGGATTGATCCTGCAATTGGAGGAGAAATCCCAGACAATGGACATTGGGGTGCAGAGGTTTTTCAACAAGGTTGATTCACTGCACAAGAAGGGTCTTCTAAGTTTATTTGTGATCAATGATAAGTTGATTATTCTATCAGACTACAAACAGGAGATCCTCATAGTAGCGAAATATGGGTCTAAATTTTCAGGCATACAAGGGAGCATAACTGGCAAGGCTTTCTTGGAAACTCTATAGTTGGACCTGAGCATCCAACATGAGATAAAATACATCTTCATCACAAAGCCTACCTTTTCCAAATACAATGAGATGGACGAGACATAGATAAGGTTACTTAAGGTTTCCATCCCTATTCAAAAGAGATGGGAATACCTATGTGTTTTAATTGAGTAGAGGTGATGTGGAAATTTGAGTAAGCATGAGGAAGACAGTCAAAGTCAAGTTAGTGAATCACCAACTACTTCCCCCAGAATGAACACCAAGGATTCAAATACATCATCAACAGTCCTATTATTTTTTAATTTGTAATTTAGTTAGTTAGATTTTTACTCCACCATATCCTAGTCATTAATGACAGGATCAAATGTAATTGTTGTATAAATACTTCTCACTTTGAAGTATCGAGGGTTGATTTTTGTGCCCAAGGAGATATCTTTGTAATATTTTTGAGAAGATCGACCAGTAATAAAAAGACTATTCACATGATTCTTGCGTTTGAATGTTGGTGATGTTTATCTTTCTCTATTAATGTTCATCTTTCTCTGTTATCATTATGTTTTCTGTTTCTAATCATTAAAAGGAGGTTAACGAACATAATTTGTCTCGGGCACTCCATTTCTGGTCTTTTGGTGATCTACATGTTTTCATCTGATATTAAGCAAAGGATTTCTTAACTGCTTCTTTGTTTGGTTGATTCTCTCGCCTGTTCTATCTTTACATCACATTTAATTCTAATAAATCCCGCATTCTCACTATCTCTCCCCATGAAGAAATCTTATAAAAACTTGTAATATCCCCCACCTCTTAGAGAGGCTTGAATATATTGTGATCTCTATGTGTTGATGAATCTTGTATGCACTTAATAACTCAATAAATCAGTAGTAGTTAGTGATTCCAAGAAAGAATTTGGCTTGGGATCATTACAAAACTGTATATGATATTGATTTTTAATACAGACCCCATAGCCCAATGGATGTTTAATGCAATAATTTCAGCCAATCTTTATAAACAAAACAAACAAACCCAAATTATTTTAACTAGCCTAATATCTAAAACCCAAATAGATCCAAATTATATAGAGAGATCCCTCTCTGAAATTGGCAGGGCTAGATCCCAGTTTCGAAAGCGGTTTTGGTAAGTTACCTCTATCAATTTCTTCTGCCCTTGATAACCTCTAGGAATTACAGAGTGCTAACATATCCCACCAGGTTAAATAATTGTGTCTTGAAGACACAAGAACCAACCTTGGATCGTCCGTTCCCTTAACATAATCCTCCAATTTGGTAAATTCTACAACAAACTCACCCATAATTTCTATTATTTCTCCTCATTCTAGTCAAACCAATTTGAGTTGTAGAAAAAACAGTATACTAGCAAGTTCTTTAGTGTTAACACAACCATAAACTTTAGTATTTATCTTGATAGGGTTCCCAAATACTCCCATGGCACATCAACACATCGAATCCCTCACCCGATACAAAGAATTTTGGAGAAAAGGGGATGAATATGTGGAACATCATTGGTTCCTTTATGAGGCCATTTGGCAATGTATGGGGACTTTAGATGCTAATAAATTAGTCAAGTTTCATACCACCCTGAGAGGTCGTGCTTTGAAATGGTATATGAAATCCATTGAACCGAAGAATCTACAAGGACATGCCTCCACCCTTTTTCAAGTCAAACAATGGTTCATAGATGAATTTCATTTACCCCATTCAGAACAACAATCCTTCTCTTAGTTGCGGGAGATTAAACAACGAGAGTATAAACAAAGATTCAAATATGTGAGAGGGAGATTAACCAACCCTATTCACGAAGACCACCAGTGGGAATGGTTCATTCAGGGACTTTTACCATTAACTTGGATTCCATTAACCCAACAATGAATAACTATATTGGGGGAAGCCCTAGAATAGGCCATGAATATTGAGGTGATGGTAGGATATATTGGCATCTTGCAAGTAATAAGACCACATGATGACTATAATATTATGCAAATGCAAGGCCAAATTTCTTCCTTGACTGATAAGATTCAAGAATTGACCATTCCTAGAGTAGCCTGCCCTCAAGTATAATGTACCGGTTTCTACACTGAAGGTCATACAATGACTGAATGTACTAGACTAAAGAGTGTAGGACCCCCTCCACAACCGATTATGACCCCAATAGTAGGACCATCGGGGCGAGTTGCACAAGTCGCAAATGGTACACTGTTCCATGGCCCAATACATTACCAAACCTTCCCAAACCATCAAGGTAATCATAATAATGACTATTATGAAATTTTATGAATCCATGGGCATCCCCCTTGTCATTTCCCAATCCTACAAAAGTACAACATTATCCTGAACACAGTCTATTATGAGTTATGTGGGTCCCCTACTCACACCACCAAACAATGTCACACTCTGGATGCTCTCACAAATGGAATATATCGGTCTGCATTCAGGGTTGATGAAACTCCTCAAGGCTTTGGAGGAAGACATAGAGGTGGTGGAGGGTTCAGAGGTGGATGAATTGGTAGAAGAGGGTCAACACAATGTTATAATTGTGATGAGCATGGACATATTGCTTGATATTATCCTCTTTCGAGATGTCATTGGTGTGCCCATTATAGAAAAAACACCCATTCCACTGATCCATATGGATTTCATTGGCCTCCCACCTATTCCAACTGGCTCATTTTGGTAGTTTTCCAGTTTGGCAGTTTTTCCCCTAGTTTTCGGGTCCCTGACCTACAGGGCCGTTTTGAGGCCCTAAACAATGTTTTTTAGGGCTTGCCACAATCAAAATGAACTTTGATAGATAAAAACAAAATTTGTAGTGCTCATATTTACCTTTCCAATGGGCTATCGTGTGCCTAAAACGAAGATCATATGAAAAAGTTACGACCCCGAGAAGTTGATGTACTAACTTACCCAAACGAGGCCCACATGACTTTTGGCGCTTCATCTCCTAGGGTTAGGTTTTTTGGATGTCTAGGGTTTTTGACATTCCTGTTTATTGTAAAAATTCCTTCATAGCCTCATCGTAATCATGTTCTTGTGAATAAGAACAACTATCACATCTCTTCTCAAAGATAAGTTGCCACCATTCTAGCAAGCTTGTTTCTGCTGCATTTAATAGTTTCAGCTTATTTCCTTATTGAATAGAAACCAATTTTACTGTATATCTGTTATTCCGTGTTAAGCATATTTTGATAATAATCTATATTCATTTTGTTTTGCAAATATATTCCAGATCATCCACCAAGTATTGCCCTGAGTTTATTGCGAAGTGGTAGGATCGCGCAAAGAAGTGAGGCACCAATTTGGTAAATTTAGAGCCCCGACCTATAATTGAAGAAAAGGAACCCACTATTAATATTATTACTAGATGAGGAACAAGGACATGTGTTGATGTTGACAATTCAACTCAAAGAAATATTCACAAGGCGGTACTAGAAGATGTTACATATGACCCCCTTGTGAAAAAATAATTCTTTAAGGATGTTGTTGAGATATTATGATGGATTTCTAATCCTGCAATATCGATACTTGTACACTCCAGCTATGATCCTCAACCTAATCTCACAAAAACTTATGTGGAACATAAATATCCTCTAGCGATACCACACCAAACTATTTAATTATGTTTCCTCTTACTTTCTGATATTCTGGATGACAAACAACTCACCAAAGAGTTGCAGAACACGCTTAAGGGGACTATCCAAATTGAAGGGAGCACCGAGGAATTAATTGTTGCTAACCATCCGAAAATAAATACTAGTCAGATTCAAAAAAGGAAGTGAAGATCTAGAATCGAATTTAGAATAAATTCTCACATTGATGGCTATGAGATTAGTGATGTTATGCCAGATCTGGGGTTTGACGTCAACATATTAATGAATAAGACATGGGAACGATGGGTTATCCCAAGCTCATATATTCTCCCATTCAATTGTGGATGGCCAATTAGTATTGTATCTATCCTGTTGGGAGTCTACAAAATGTTGAATTGGACTTATTGATCTTTCCTCGGACCGACTCATCATTGAGCGAAGTATCCAATTCAAGGAAAGTGTCTCACATGTACCTCAACAGCTGCATGAAGACACCTTTTTTATTCCAACTATTAGAGATGATGAGATTACACATGCCAAATATTCTTCAGATGAGAGTTCTTATTCAGAGGATTCAAATGATCCAAAATAGAGTCAATACAGTTACATACAGAGTCAATGCATCTAGATGTAGATGCAAAGCCAGAGTAGAGGCCCAAGTGGGCCAATACTACTCTTCAGGATGCAGGGTATCTTATTGGGGATCCAACTGATACTAGGAGGACTTGATATGATTTAGAGGATCCTCCTCTTACACTCACTACCACTGAACCGATGCCACCCAATAATATTTTCTTGGTTCAGTATTTAGATCCACAGTCTTATGGCGAGGCTGCTGGAAATCCATTTTGGGAATCCACCATGCAAGAGGAGTACAAATCCCTCCTTGAGAACCATACTTGGGATCCAGTTCCCCTTCCTTCAGGAAGGAAAATTATCAGGTAAATATGGGTCTAAATGACCAAGAGCGCATCAGATGGACATGTTAGAAGATACAAAGCCATTCTAGTTGCCAAAGGCTTTCAGCAAGTGCATGGCATTGACTATGATGAGACCTTTTCTCTAGTAGTGAAGATGGATTCCACATGTTTGGCACTTGCCATTGCGGAAACCAAGGGATGAGAATTCCATCAGATGGACGTGAAGAATGCATTTCTTCATGACGATCTCGCAAAGGAGATCTATATGGAGAAGCCCCAAGGATTTATGCAGGATTCATCTTTGGTTTTTTGACTAAAGAAGTCTCTTTATGGCCTCAAGCAGGCTTCGAGGGCATGGTATTCCAATATGGATTCCTACTTATTGCCACAAGACTTTGTATGTTGTAAGTCAAACCTGAATGTTTACATGCTCAGGATGGTTGATTCACTTCTACTCCTAGTTCTGTATGTTGACGATTTTCTGATCACTGATTGCTCGAATTCAACGATTGCTACAATCAAGAGGATTCTACATGACAAGTTCTTGATGATGAACATGGTTCTACTACATTTATTCCTTGGACTTGAGATCAGTCAGGATGCATCAGGCATCAAAATGTCTCAGGCCAAGTATGCATAATATCTCCTTGAGAGATTTCACATGACAGACTGCAATTATTCCCCGACTCCTTTCCTATCAGGAGTTAGACTTGAGGATGGTGGGGACACTCCACTGGTTGAAAACACACTCTACAAAAATCTAGTGGGGAGCTTGTTGTATCTCACACACTCCAGACCATACCTCTCATATGCAGTTGGAGTAGTCTCTAGGTTCATGCAGGAGCCGCATGAGCTACAATGGAAGGCTACAAAGCGTATCCTTCGATACGTACAGGGCACCATCACCTTTGCGATTCACTATGAAGTAGACTCTACATTGGACCTCATTGAGTTGAATAATTCCGATTGGGCTAGACATTTATCGCAAGTCCACAACTGATTACTCACTTAGTCTTGGTTCTGGGCCTATCTATTGGTTGAGAAAGAAGAAGGCTGCTATTTCTCTATCTTCAACCGAGGTAGAGTACAAAGGGGTAGTTAACATAACCATTCAGGCTACTTGGCTACAACATTTTCTCACTGAGTTGGGAATTTAGTTTCATCAACCAATCGTCATCTAGTGTGACAACTAGAGCACTCTGAAGTTCTGCCAAGATCTAGTTCATATGCAGGGGACGAAGCACATCAAGATCGACATGCACTACATCTAGGACTTAGTACATGAGGGGATCATCGACCTGTAGTTCTATCCTTCAACAGAACAAACTGCATAATTCTCACTAAGACCTTCACTGAGCAGAAGTTCCATTCTCTGCGCAGTCGTCTTGGAGTGAAGGAAACAATTTCCTAGCAACTATCGGTTCTTCT
>CBVK0101069478.1:0-24674 GCA_900067695.1 Picea abies
TTATTTTATTTCAGTGCATCTTTTGTATTTTGGTACCTAGCATGGCGTCATTGTCAAAACCCATTCTTTATTTTCACCACAGTGATGTTCGGGGGGGAGGTGTTGGAGTACTTCACACACACCTATGATTTATTTTTCCTAAGGTTTTCCCTATGTTTATTAGTCATTATCTAGTCTCCTAAATTTTAGGGAGAATATTCTCTTCAGTTTTCACTTCTATTGGATCAATTGAGTGGAGTCTATATGCTACATTGGGATTATCACCATGCAACATTCAGATCATCACTACCTAAT
Organism: Picea abies; assembly: GCA_900067695.1. Taxonomy (NCBI): domain Eukaryota; kingdom Viridiplantae; phylum Streptophyta; class Pinopsida; order Pinales; family Pinaceae; genus Picea; species Picea abies. The sequence continues at coordinate 295 of CBVK0101069478.1, forward strand.
GCACATTGTCCTTGGGATCATCACTAGACTAGCACATTACTCATGATCCCTTGATCTCCTCCTCACTTCACTCTTTTTTGGTTAGTTAATTGAAGATTGAGAGACTAGTTAACTCAGACTAGGTGGCATTTCACTCCGTAACTACCTGAGAGACTAGACTAGGTGGCCGTTTACTCCTGTAACTGTTGGTGTCTATCCAGATCACTCTAGAACACCACTATGGCACATTTTCTTCTCCTCCAGTGAGCATTAGTTGAGTTATACATGGTATATCATGTGTAAATTATCATTCGATCATTTGGTTAATGAGAAGTCTTCCATTCTTTCTCTCCTTCTTCTCTTTTCTCACATTTTCTTTGCAACCATGTATGTCAATTTCTAGCTAGATCTATTCTGTGTAGGTTCAAAACATTTACATCCTTTTCATAGATGGATTGGCCCAAATTTCTCTTTGACAATTGTTTGTTGGTAAAGGAAAAAGGCTGGCCATATTGCATAAGCACTGCTCAAATTCCTCTCTTGGAAGCATCAAATTCCAGGAAAAGGGTCTTTGTGAAGTCAGGAAGGGCCAAAACATGAGTGGTGCACATAGTCGCCTTCAAGGCTTGAAAGACCTGATCAGTTGTGGGAGTCCAAGTGAAAGAATTATTTTTAAGGAGAGTAGTGAGAGGTGCCACAATCTTTCGATAATCCTTAACAAATTTGCGATAATATCCTGTTAAAATTGTTATCACATGTAGTTGTTATGGGTCAATTCATTCTTAGATTTTTTATTTTTTTTCCTTAGCCTTGTTTAAGTTTAACTTTTGATCTCCTCCTCATGGTTTTCTTAGGTCTTAGCACAAATAAGTTAAGGTTGATGTTGGCCCATACCTTTGGTTTATGTCTTCATCGCATCACAATATTAGATGCCACCACTACCCTTACATGTCACCACTTCCACTATGCGCATATACCCCTCCACTCTATCCCTCTACTGATTAGAAGGTCAAATCAAATTCATTTTACTACACTGCCATCTCATCAAGAGATTTCATAGCGCATCTTGAGTACATCTTCCCTCATTACCATTATTTCACTTATGAGGCTCACGTCAGTCGATATCATTGTTTTCAACATCCCTATTTTAAAGGAAATAATTTGGGATTTAGTCATTTAAGGCTGTCTAACTGTTTTCTCAAAGATTTCAAATTTTCTCCTAGTTTGGCACTGTAGAAACTCCTAGTTCAGACAGGCACTGCAGAATCTGTTACAGATGGGATGGCAGAGGGAAATTGGAAGTTCGAGTTGTTGTAGGTGGTTTCATACAATCTGAAGCATATCTACTGTTAATCCATGGTGTCCAGAAACTCCTTGATATTTTAGAGCTCTGTTGAAGATCATATTAAGGATGTTCTTATGTTTCTTTTCCTGGGCGCTACGAATTGAGGATCTACATTCCTAACATACCTCTTTACCTTTTCTATCACCAAATTATCATCTTATCTGTAGTAATGTCATCCTCTTCTATCGCAATTGAGAAAATCCTGCTGTCAGAGCCATTGTGCCTATTGTTGGCCCTTGGTTATGGAAGTATGCGAAGATCAAGGAAGAAAATGGAGAATGCGAACTACGCGGAAGACACAGTGACTGTTATTGGGTCAAAGTGAACAAAAGATCAAAAAATATGGAGCGAAGCCCGATAAAGAAAGCCGTTGGATGAGGAGATTGAGGATGATAGATAAGCAAGGAAGAAGGATCGTCGACAGGTCAACAAGCGGAAAAATCCACCGTTGGATTCTTTGGAGCACTGCGCGATAAGAAAGGAAAGACAGGCTGACGAAGCCCTAAAAATATGGGTCAAGTTGACCTAGGGTTTTAGACACCTAGGGTTTTGGACACCTAGGTTTCAGCCTAAGGCTATTGATGAGATATTGTAATGTATAAATAAAGGTCAAAAGGACTTGGGTCGGGTCAGTACCTTGGGTTTGTATGATAATGTTGTTATTGTTGCTATTAGTATTGAGTTAGTTGAGAGAGGAGTATTGTGGGAGAGAGAGGTGCTGAGTACAAGAGCCTTCTGGATTGTAAGATCTTCAGCTAGGTGCGAAGATCAACCCTGCAGTTGGGTGCGCAGGGAGGGGAGAGAAACGAAGGAGAAGAGAGAATATCTTCTAGCTAAGAGCATATATAAGAACTGTATGATTTACTCTAATATAATATGGCACAATTTTGTGGACATAGCCCTAGAGAGAGGGTGAACCATGCATATTTTGTGTTGTGTGTGATTGATCTTCTGTCTCTGTCATTGATATACTATGATTGCATTACTTCTTTAGATCTGATAAGTAGATGTGCAGAATAAATCTAAGTTGATAAGTGATATATGAATGCTATGTTGTTCTTGTGTTAGATCCACTTGATATTCCCCTTGGTTGTAGACATCTCTGTCCTGCAACCCCCTCATAACTGCTTTGGGTGAGACTGCATGTGCTTTGTAGGTGTTGCTGAAAGGGCCAGTAGTTAGGGCTTTTTGGTGTTCTCTTGGAGCTGAACCTTGGGTCTGCCCATGTGCCAACAAATGGTTCTGTTGTCGGGACCAAAATCTTCTTGAGGGAATGTCAAGGTGGTTTCCATCGAAGACAAAGATTCATAAGTGGATAGAAGATCAAGAGAAGGACTTCGATCAAGCCCAGAACAAGAACCCTAATCTTAGTTCAGAGGACTGGTTAGAGAAATATATCTTTACCGATATGCATGAGATATTCTTTGGAGGAATCCATCAAGAGCTATATGAGTGCCTAGCTAGATTAGCAGATACCCAGTTCGAGATTCGATCTAGACTTCCTGTGGCTTGGACGTCGGAGTTGATCAAGAAGGTCAAGAGAGTTGATAGCACCATATCATGAGTAGTAGATCACTGGTTTGATAGTACCATTGGAGGGTACATCACAGAGTTTGCTATTGATAGAGTAGAATCGTATAGCCAAGCCGAGAGATATTTATTTAAGGGACCCAAAGTGAAATTTCTGCATTTTCTGAAACTGAGAATCAAGATGTTATTTCATGAGAAGAACATCTTAAAGAAACAATAGATTAGTCAGATCAAGAAAGGATAATGTTCAATAATTCAGATAGCGACAACAACACAAAAGTTGGACATACGCGCAGTGGGAGAGTGTTCCGAGAAGTCCACCTTGCAAACCTGTTTAAGTAGAACTACAGGGAGGAGGGTTTCTATAGTTGATAAGAGGCAGAATTGATAGACGAAGAACATTCAGAGCCCGCTAGGGAAGAAGAAGGAAATGCTGAAGAGCTTTGTCGAGGAGAACCTGAAACCTTAGAAAAGACCATCAAAGTAAGTATTGTTATCCTTCTTGTTGATTCAGTATTAAGCAACCAGAGTAATCCCAGTCACCAAAGCATCCAGAGAGCTGTCAATAGTAGTCCACCACATATTCAGTTAGGAACCCTAAGAATATCTATGGCATATGAGATGAGACTCCGTATATTTAGAGGAGATGGATCTGAAGATCCTGACCAACACTGGTTCCTATGTGAAGCCATATGGAACATTAAGAATGTCACAGATGAAGCTGTTGAAAGAACTCAGTTCAGTACAATTCTCAGAGATCGCGCACATATCAGAATTCCCCTGATGCAACAGAAGATTGCTTCGTAGGCTAAGGCGTTGGAGATCGCCATGAAGCTAGAATAAACCCCTATGGGAGAATCCAACTCAGGCATGAGCTAGATCTTGAGTCAGCTAACTAGTTTGTCTCTACAGGTCGAAGATATGAAGAAAGATAAGGGAAAAGATAAAAGAGAAGAAATATAGTGTGTCAGATGTAGATCGGAAGGCCATGACAAGGAACACTGCCCTCTATTCAATGAATACTTGGCTTTTGGAACCCCGAGCCCCTTGAAGCAAGTCACCTTACGTTGGTGCGAGGTATTCAGAAACATACATCGTACTGGTGAGTGCTATTATATGAAAAAGTATGTTTAGGCACCTACAAATTTGTACTGTACCTTCTGTAAGTCCGTAGGACATGATGATAGGGATTGTAGGTCTTATGATCTCATGAATAAAAGGTCAAGAGACATATATAATATTCAAGGTGAAGTACAACAAGAAGGAAACACTACACAGTACAACTCTCCAGGAACAGGAAACTTAAACCCTCACGGTGGATTCAGAGGAAGAGGAGGAGGAGGAGGAATAAGTCAAGGCCGAGGACAAATCATCTGTTATAACTGTGCACAACCAGGACACCTTGCAAGGGATTGTCAAAACCCTTGTACCACTTGTAGCTACTGCATCTCGTTTGACCATGTTATAGAGGATTGTCCTGTGCTACTAGCTAAGCTTCAGGAAAGACGAGGACCTCAACAGAACTCGCAAGTGCAACTGATCTATGATGAACCTCATGGAGAAGACCCTAGATTCACTGTTATAACCAGAGGAGGCGTTGTTACAGGAGAAGACAAACTGACACAAGGGAAGACTACAAAAGATTCAGGAATCAGGAAAGCTACAAGGAAGACCCAAACTTTTGATGCAAAGAAAGAAAGACAAATATTTGAGGAAGCAAGAGAAGAGTTCAGAGGAGACCAAGGTTCTTCATCGAAGACAAAACCAGAAATAAGAGAGTATGGAATGCCTCACACATTTGATCAGTTTTCTTCTCCAAGAGAAGGAAAAGAGGTAAGCAAGCTCATGGAATTTTTACATACTTGTATTAAGTTGATTCAAGATGAAAGCGCTGTACAAGAATTACAAAATTTAATTAGACAATATGAGAAAGGAAAGATAGATCCCTTAATGAATAGGGCAGTACACCAAATCGGTAAGAAGAGAAGGACAAATAAGGAATTACATTTGAATTCTCAAATAAGAGAGTATGAGATAGACTATGTGGTCCTCGACTTAGGGTCAGAGGTCAATTTCATGACGAAGCAAACCTGGGCATAGATGGGAAAACCAAAGTTGATCTACTTCCCTATCAGGCTTAGGATGGCTAATCAACAAGCTGTAAGCCCTTTTGGCATATTGGAACATATCCCTGTGGACATCAACAGAGTAAGAACGTTTGCATATTTCGAGGTAATTGAAATAGTTGATGGCAGTTGCCCTTACCCTGTGCTGTTAGGAATTGATTGGGCCTTCAATAACTCTACTGTCGTTGACTTAAAGAAAATATTTATGACTTTTGAAAGAGATGGACTTAGGGTCATTGAACCTTTAGATCCAGATGAAGGTCAGCAGTACACAAAATCTATCAGAGAGGAATACCACACATATGCACTAGAAAACATATATAAACTAACAGTCAGACAACAAGATTACATTAATCTTACAATCGATGGGAATCTAAGCTGGTGAAGTGACAGTGTGTGCTCATCATACTTAGAAGAAGCACCAGGGAACTGGCATAACCAAATGTATGAAGTATCTACAAGGAGATGTGCTATATTAACCAGAGAAGTTCATTGGATCGACACAACAATAAGTAAATTACCCACCTTTGATGGTCTAAATCCTTTAGAAACCTTCTTGTCAGACCTTGAAGAAAGTTTACCAACACAACATAGGTTGTTGGCAATGGATGAGGTCTTGAAAGCCACACCAACAAGATGGTTAGAGACGCACAAAATTAATATCATAGACTGGACACAATGCCGTACTTTGATGATAGCACGGTTCTCAGCACAAATAGAAGGCAACGAAGTTCACTACACAGGTCGAAGCTACCCAAAGGACCATGTGAGAAGCTGTGGAAAGGCCTAGAGTGACATTCCACCATAAAAGTGGGTGCACAAATTCATTAACACACTGGATACGACCCCTATTAATTGGTACCTTCAAGTAGAGCTACACCTCATCACTATAGATTGGGAAGGTATGACTAAGAATTTTATAACTACATTCCTATTTGAAAGTCAGTTTCCTTTAGTAGATCAAGCACTACATATTTTTAGACAATGAATACTTGAGGATTCCTTTATCCCCTCTTTAGAGAAAGAAGAGGACGAATGGACTGTGCCTCTCCAGAAATTGCAGGGTTGTTACAACATCAATGCCGATGAAGACGATGATCTGAGGAAGGTGAACATCGCAGAAACAGAGGGCCGGAGAGATGTGGAAGGACTGGGAGTTGAGATGCCATTCATTGGACAACCAATCAAAATCAAGAAAGTCAATATTGGAACAGAGCACACACCAAATTTTGCAAACGTTGGAGATTATTGTGACGCTGCTACCATTGATAAAATTACAAAATTACTGCATGAATATTAGGACTTGTTTCCAACCAAGTTCATTGATACAAAGGGAATCAAAGGGCCTATGGGTGAGATGAGGATCCCTTTGAAACTAGATACAAGACCATTCAAATAGAGACCCTACAGACTGAACCCCAAATACAAGGAGAAAGTGAAGATTGAGCTTGACAAAATGCTGGAAGCAGGGATTATAGAACTTGTCGAAGATTCATAGTGGATCAGCCCTATGGTGGTGCAAGACAAGAAAACAAGAGAGATCAGGATATGTGTAGATCTCAGGAAGTTGAATGATGCTCGTTTGCACAACCCATTCCCTACACCATTCATTGACAAAGTGTTAGATAATGTGGGAGGCCAGGAAGTATATTCTTTTACAGATGGATTTTCAGGCTACCATCAGATCCAAATTGCCAAGGAAGACCACCATAAGACCACATTTGCATCAGAATGGGGATCCTACCAATATACAGTGATGCCATTCGGATTGAAGAATTCCCCAACCATCTTTTCCAGGGTGGTGGTCAAAGCATTCAAAGAATTTTTGCATAAATTTCTAGAAGCATATTTTGATGACTGGACTGTGTCTAGTTTGTTGAACCACTTGCAAGAAGCTGAAAATGTAGACCCCCTTCAAGTTGGTATATGGTCTTGAAGCTGTTGTTCCAATGGAATATTTGGTACCAAGCCTGAGAATTGTTGCCTTTATAGGTATGAATGACCCTGATGTTGTTCAAGAGAGGCTTACATAGTTGGTTGAATTGGAAGAAGACAGATTCATTGCAGTATTCCATAAGCAGGTTCAAAAGGAAAGACAGAAGGCCTATCATGATAGGCACATCAAGAAGAAGGCATTCAAATGAGGGGACCTAGTGCTGGTCTATGAAAACAAGTTCATAAAAAATATTGGGAAGTTCAGAATACATTGACTAGGGCCATATGAGATCGCTCACATTACAGAGGGAGGATCTATGCAATTGAAGACTCTGAATGGGGAGTGGAAGGAAGGATTAGTGAATGAGAGTCGACTGAAGTTGTACTATGACAACCAACTGCCTTGTAGCTCTCAGTGAAAGCATGAAGAAAAGGGTCTAGGTACCAGGTGCTGTTGAAACTGGGTACCATACACAGAAAAAATAGTATGCACAAGGGTTGGAGAGGAGGCAAAGAGAAAAACGCAGAGGCTCCATTGCGTAGCCTGGAGTCGAAGTAAAACAAGAAGCTCAAATATGAAGTTCCCCGGGACGAGTCACAAGTGAGTGTTGGGGGCATGTTGGCCCTTGGTTATGGAAGTATGTGAATATCAAGGAAGAAAACAAAGAATGCAAACTGCGTGGAAGACACAATGACTGTTATTGGGTCAAAGTGAACAAAAGAGAAGAAAAGATGGAGTGAAGCCCAAGAATGAAAGTCGTTGGATGAGGAGATCGAGGATGACAGATAAGCAAGGAAGAAGGATTGTGGACAGGTCAGCAAGTAGAAAAATCCACTGTTGGATGCTTTGGAGCACCACGCGAGAAGAAAGGAAAGATAGGCTGGCAAAGCCCTGAAAAATGGGTCAAGTTGACCTAGGGTTTTATACACCTAGGGTTTTGGTATCTAGGGTTTTGGACACCTAGGTTTCAGCCTAAGGTTGTCGATGAGCTATTGTAATGTATAAATAAAGGTCAAAAGGACCTGGGTTGGGTTGGTACCTTGGGTTGGTACGATAATGTTGTTATTGTTGTGGTTGGTATTGAGTTAGTTGAGAGAGGAGTATTATGGGAGAGAGAGGTGTTGAGTACAAGAGCCTTCTGGATTATAAGATCTTTAGATGGGTGCGAAGATCAAACCTGCAGCTGGGTGCGTAGAGAGGGGAGAGAAACAAAGGAGAAGAGAGAAGATATGCTAGCTAAGAGCGCATATAAGAACTGTATGCTTTACTCAAATATAATATAGCACATTTATGTGGACGTAGCCCTAGAGAGAGGGTGGACCACATATATTTTGTGTTGTGTGTGATTGATATTTTGTCTCTATCATTGATATACTGTGATTGCATTACTGCTTTAGATCTGATAAGTAGATGTGCAGAATAAATCTAAGTTGATAAGTGATATATGAATGCTATGCTGTTCTTGTGTTAGATCCACTTGATATTCCCCTTGGTTGTAGGCATCTCTGTCCTACAACCCCCTCATAAATGCTTTGGGTGAGACTGCATATGCTTCACAGGTGTTGATGAAAGGGAAAATAGTTAGGGCTTGTTGGTGAGCTCTTGGAGCTGAACCCTGGGTCTGCCCATGTGCCAACACCTATCTCTTTCTTGGCCCTTGTTGTTATACTATGAAATATGCTACGAATTGTGCTACAGATCCCCTGTTCCAAGGCTGTGAACCTGTGCATAAAACTCAACATTTTTATCCTCTGATTACATGGCATGTATCAACTAAATTCTTTTAGATTTTCAATTGTTATTCCAAGTCTAAAATCTGTCTATGTTGAAAATCTAAAGAGCCTTGTTGATTAACATGGTGATGACCTTGCATGGTGGTGAATTATTAGCTTAAAGATTTGCCAGCTTCTTTCTCCTTGCATATCCATTTTCCTGGAGGGTTTTCTTCCATTTCCTAACCATCAGTTTCCCTTTCATAATCTCAGAAGTAAAAAAGGCAACTTAAGAATTTATACAAACAGAGCAAAGATTTGCAATCTCAGATCAAAAACCTTAAGTTGGAGTTGGATCCTTTCAAAGATGAATTAGCCTAAAGAAATCTCAATGTGTTAGCTCTAGCTACAACCAGAAGAAGTACCAGACTCAAGAGGTGAAATGAAGTGGCTGAAAGAATCTAAATTTTGAAGGTGGTTATCCTTGCATTTTGAAGTTATGGTGGGAAGTATTATGTTTATACTTGATTTTTCATTCATACACCCTATTTGGAGGCTTCTATAGGATCATATACCTTTGAAAAAGGTTTTTAGGTATTTTTGGCTCAAACTGCACAAATCAGACAGCTACAGGACATTTCATAGCGCCTGGCGCTATGAAATGTGCTACGAAATGTGATGCGAAAACTATGTTCTAGACCGTTGAACTGGTATTTTTGACTATATGAATTCCAGGTACACCAGGATGAATTTTCAAAATAAAAAGGAGGTTATTTTCAAGTAGGCACCCACTAACATTAACCTCTTTCATTTTTCACATAGGTTTTCATAGATTGGGAGATTCAAAAGAATCTTTGAGCCCTATGTTTTCAGTTTTCATGATTTCTTGTTTGAGACATGTTTTTGCGATACATATTCTAGATATATGGAGATGAATTTCAAGAAACCGAGAGACCATTTTCTTTATAACAAGATTATATACAAAAACCATTCTCATATTTTACACATCTATTATATTTTGATAATTACAAGTGTCATTTTGAAGCCTATTTTTCAGAATTTCGCCTCTTGAAAAGTAGGAAATCAGTTAAAACATGTCATTTTTTGTTTGTAGTTGTTTCTATTTTGGGAAATGGGTTGGAGTTCGAATGGGTGAGATGGAAAGGACCTATATGGCTATATATTCATTGTACAAGAGGAGAGGAGGGTTGGATTCATGAGCCAAGAGAGGCTACAGAGAGTATGAGCAGTTTTAGTTGCTCATTTGTAAGCCCGAGGGCCTGTTTGTAATGACATTTTCTTCCATTAAAGATTCATGAGAGATTTTATCAAATTGTCTTCTTTGTTTTCCCACTTATTTTTTTATCTTCTTTCTTGAATATATTTCAGGTTTTGAGGATCATAGCTGCCATTGATTGATGGATTCATGAACAACAGATGATCTGTTGTAGCTTGCCCATTAAATCATGGTTCATTGTTTAAGCAAATATTTATCTATTGTAGAAGGATATCCGTATAATGGACGTTCTTCCTTTTTTCATATTCACCATGCTTATACTCATAATTATATATCTCTTTTTCTGATATACAGTTTGATTGCCTTTGATCTGTAGGATGTTATGACTTCATGCCCAATGGAATGCCTCTGTAGACTTTTTGTTGCCGTCTCCCTTTATTTCTCATCTTTCCGATCCACCTATTCAAACCATTTCAATCCATATACATTTTGATGGGTACTGGGATTATCCTCTGGCAGCTTGAGGGTGACTCTTAGTGCTAACAAAACCCATAAAACCATGCAAGATTTTGAGAGTCTCGGGGAGATGCCAATCTTGCATAGCTTCAATCTTCTTGGGATCCACCCTGACACCTTCCTTGCCAAAAATATGACCCAAGTACTTGACTTTCTAGGATCCAAAAGAAAATTTAGATTGTTTGAGGAAACGTTGGTGCTGAGAGAGTAGATGAAGAACTTGATCCACATGAGCAAGATGGGTTGTCCAGGTTTTTCTATAGATGAGAATATCATCAAATAAAACTAAGACAAAATGATGGAGAAAAGGAAGGGAGAAATGATTCATGAGTCTTTGGAAAGTGGAGGGAGAATTACACAAGCCAAAGGGAATGAACAAGAACTCATAGTGGCCCTCATAAGTTCAAAATGTGGTGTTAGGACTGTCTTCCTCTTTCATACGTATATGATGGTAGCTAGAACAAAGATCAAGTTTAGTAAAGAAATGGACACCACTTATTTCATCCAAGATATCATCAATGAAATGAATGGGAAATTTGTCTTTGATGGTGAGTTTTTTGAGGGTACGAAAGTCAAGACACATGCTCTAAGAACCTTCTTTATTAAGTACCATGACCACAAGACAAGAAGAAGGGATATTACTAGGACAGTTAACTCATGTAGCGAGCAATTATTAAACAATTTTCTCAATTTCATTTTTCTGGGCAAAGGGATGACGATAGGGATGGACATTGGGAGGAAGGCTATTGGGGATGAGGGGAATTGAATGATCATGAACACCATGGTAAGGATGAAGTTCCTGGGGAGTGGAAAAAACAACTTGATGTTTGGAGAGGATGGAGTGGAGGTAAGGATGCACAAAGGGTGTCTCAGTGGTGTGAATGGAATGGTGTTGTGAAATAATGTTGGAATGACCTTTTTTGAGGATATTTTCCATGCAATGGGAATTGATGATCTTAGGAGAACCTACAATGATTCCTTCAAACTTATACTGTTGGCCCTCCTATTTGAATTGCATGGTTAATTCCTTAAAATCCATGATAATGGGGTCCAAAGTCCTTAGCCATTCAAAACCCGACATAATTTCACAACCACCCATGTCAATAGAAAACATATGAGATTTCATGTGGTACTGACCAATTTGGAGACATGCATTTTCACAATGCCCCCCACATTTCATGGACTTGCCATTAGAAATCATGATTTGAAATTTGTTGACTTCTCATATATACTAATTAGTTTCTTGGGAAATGCGACGATGAATAAAATTATGGGTGATTCCACTATCAATGAGGATGGTGATATTTCGATGCTTAATGTAACCAATTAGCTTGAGGGTTTTGGGAGTAGATAAGCTAGTGAGAGCATTCAGGGAAATGAACGATTCAACTTCTGGAGGATTAGAAGGTGGAGCCATGTTAGTGGGTTCAAGTGACTCGGCCATATGGGGAGCCTCGACATCTTCTCCAAAAAAATCCTCATAGATGGCCATAAAAATATTTTGTTCCCAAGAAAATATTTTTCATCACAATTATAACAAAGGCCCTTGAGTTGTGTTCATCCATTTCAGCCCAAGTCAATTTCTGGATCTTTAGTGGAGTGGAAGGAGGATTTGGAGTGACTGGCTTAGGGTGAGGAATAAAGGAGGGTTTTCTGCTTTGAGAAGAGACAACATGTTGTGCTTCCTTAGATATTTTAGTAGCTTCCACCCAACTCTGAGGGTGATCCATGAGGATGTGGGCATGGATCTCATCCTTGGGGCCACTGATAAAACATTCTCAAAAAAAAGCACCAGACATGCCCTCTATGTGGAAATACAATCACTCAAAAGAAACTATAAAGTCTTCCACTGTTCTATATTGTTTCAACTTTGTCAAATGAACTAAATGGTCGGTGTCAGTGTCAAAGCATTCATAAAGTTATGCAACAAATTGTGTCCAAGCCACATACCCTTAGTGGGATTTTTTTCTCCATTTCCACTAGTTCCAACATTCCGAATCTAGATGGAGAACACCATACTTGAGTTTGGCCAACTCATCAGTAATGTTGTACAAAGAGAAATAGTGTTCCAATTGAGTGACCCAGCTTGTGGGATGTGAGCCATCAAATTTGTTCACCTCCACGCGAGGGGGATGTAGGTCCCATTGAAAGTGGTGGGGAGACAAAGAGGTGGACTAGGAGGATTTACGGCCTTTAGGGTTATAAGGTGTGGAAGAAGAGAAAGGATTTGGGGTGGACTTAAATAAGGCGGTAAAATTGTTCATTATGTCCTGACATTGATGACACATGGCGATCAATTGAGTGATGGATGTGGGAAGTGATTCAAGCGAAGCAAGATGAGATTTGAGGTTACTAATACTGGAAGTAATGGAAGAAATATCAATCCGGGTTTGTTCATGAGATTTTTCCAAGGTAGTGAGATGTTGTTCCCAATCTTCTATGCAAGTGTGAGCCATGGGGTTGGTACAAGGGGGAAAATGGGACCACATAGAAAGGGGTTACTGGTGAATGGTACCACTATGATCAGTGCAAAGAGAGGAAGAAAATGGGATAAATGCCAAATAGGGGTGTTGGGAATGGGTCGGGTCCATGGGAATTTTTTTTTTTTTTATAGTTTTCTGAAAAATGATAGGTATGTCTGTGATTAGGGAGAAGAAAGGAATCCAATCAGATAGGTCTCAAATAATGGTGTCAGCAAGATCCAAACTTTTTTTTGTGTTTTTTTTACTCCTTTGAAGTTATACTCTGATCTAAATAATACTGCAGTGACGAAATGGCCAAATTCTTAACAGAAAGAAATGTGTAGGAATTTCACAACGAGAATGTAGGAGGCATAGTTGCATGACAATAGATATTGTATGCTCTCTTTCTTTTTTTGTCTCAGGGGTTAGGGTATTCAGGGTTTCTACAAACAAGATTTTTCCCTATGATATAACTCTCTGGTATATGCATATGGTCCAATAGTAGTACTCGACCCAATATATTAGGGCAACAACTAAGGAGGCTAGACTGTACCCTTAGCCATACTACTTGACTACCCAGGTACTAAAGAGTATCTTCCCGAGTGTCTTTCTTGATGGAAGGATATATAGGCTAATTAGTTTATCTATTAAGGGCTTCATGATATCTAGATTGATCCATATATAGGTGTTAACTGATGCACTGGCACTCGAAGGGGTACCAACATGGGTTACAAGGGTGGCCAACAATGTGTGCTTAAGTACCACTTGTATTTCTTGCATGTATGCTTCCACGACTGTGGATTTATGCACTGAATGACAGATATATGTAGCTTTAAGACGTCAAAATATGTCTCTACCCTGAAAAAAATTAACCCACAATTTTTTGTCAGGGAAAGTTCTTTGATACCACTTGTAAGGTACCATATCTATTATAATAGTCGAAAACATAAATATTGTAGAGAATAACAACAGAACAACACAATAGATGAAACCACAACACCCAAATAATACCTTTATTGATAGGAAACAATGTTCACTTGCCTCTTTGAGGGGGCAACCTCTAGCAGAGCATGACTCTATTATAATAATTCTCAAGACAAAAACTTCCCATGCCCTCGATTCCTATTTATACTAAATCTATCTACCAAAATAACAATCTAGATGAAGATCTTCTAGATGCGGAAGCTTCTATTAGGTCTTCTTACATTTGACTTATTCTTCCTTATTACTAGGCCTTATTAATATTTTCCTTTATTACATGGAAAATATAGTATTCTACCTACGAGAGGGGTTAGGGAGGTTAGGTCCCTAACACTGTTGCTCTAAATATTTGTTGGTTTTATCGGTTAAGAGTTTCCAAGGTAAATTTATGAGCACTATGTGTGAACGATATTGTTTTATTTATATTTTATAAATAAATTTTCTTTGCATTGTTATACTATAAGTTTTAAAACGTACATGAGTGGATATTAAATAACTATTTAATGGGTCTTATTCAAGGAAGATTGCCTCATACATTAATAAAGTATCTAAGTAAGGGGGTTAGGGTCGGACCCTAATAATTGAATAAAAACTTGGCTATAACACAAAATAAGATAAAATGACAAGAAGGTCAACATCACAATGAAAGGGAATTTGAAGTGGGGGATTTGGCCGTATTTTTCAAGCTAAAACTATACAAACAAATGTACCTCAAGAAACAAAATAGGGACAAGAAATTAACACCCAAGTACTATTGTCCCTATAAGGTATTGAAAAGGATTAGAAATATGGCTTACAAATTAGAGCCACCTCCATATTGATGTATGTATCCAGTGTTTGATGTTTCTTACATAAATAAGGTAATCAATGTCAAGATCCTAATTCATACTATTTATTAGAGATTAATAAAGAAGGGATAATCATAATAAAACTAGAAACAATATTTGAAATATGGAACAAGAAACTATGAAATCAAGAAATAATTGAGTTCTTCATTGATCTCAAGGTAGGATTATGAATGGAAACACATACATAGAAATATTGCAAAGATAATAGTAATATAGTGAAACCCAATTTCTATTAACTAATGAAATCAGAAAGTATTGTAAAATACAAAGCAATACAAACTAGCTAGAATGGTGGTAGCTTATCTCTGAAGAGAGAGGTATCAATTATGCTCATTTGCAAGAGGTCATTACAAGAGGATGGAATTTCATTTTAAAATAAATTAATAAACCCTAATAGAAAAAAACCTTAAATATATGAAACCCTAACTGTAGGAGACAAAGCGCCAAAAGTATTGTAGGCCCCGAGGTGGCTAGTTGATATGTCAACTTCTCGGGGGTGCAACTTTTGCATACAATATTTGTTTGGGGTGCAAGGTATCTCATTTGAAAAATATAATTGATAAGTGCAATGTTTGGTAGGATTATGGAGGCCATGGCAATTCCAGCCCCCTAAATGGTTAAAATCATTTTTTAAGGCCTCAAAACAACCCCAGAAGCTTAGGCCCTGAAAAACTGTAGATAAAATAACTGCCAAGACAAAAACCCGTGTTGAGTTAGTGGAAGAGGTGGTTGGGAACCAATGTCCACTTGGATCAATCCTCCTCCCTTAGAAATAAATTCTCCCCATTGCATCAATTTCCCTCATTAGAAGGGGAAAATTTTGTTGAATTTGACATTTGGTGTGCCACTTGCCTTGGTGAATAAGTTGTACTGCTTTGATAACCCAATATAGTTTTTTTTGTGCTAGAGGGTGTCCTTCATCTTAGTGTCCATGATATGATACATCATTTCCTTATCATTGCATTCAATATTGATCTTTTTAGGGGCCAAATTCTCATCCACCTCCGAAGTATCCAATAGGTGTGGAAAATATGGTTGAAGCAACTCCACATTAAATACTTGGTGCAATCCAAGGAAAGGGGGAATACTCAATTCAAAATAATTCTCACCCATATCCTTTGTGATAGTGTAATTCCCATATAATAGTCGTATAATATTCCTATGGGGGGTGGTATATTCTTCCTATGGGGGCCTATGCGACACTCTTTCCACAAATGAAACTATACCTTATCAACAACCTGAAATTTGTGTGGAACCCAATGTTGGTCACATTGCTACTTGTACTTGGAATTGGATTTCTATAGGATATCATGAACTTGTTATTGTATGTGTTGAACCTATTCATTAAATTTTTCTGCTCTAGTTACCTTAGTATGAGAATGGGAGGACACTTCTTGTGAATATGCAATGAGAAAGGCTACATCAATGGCGGCTAATGGGTGGAACCCCAAACACACTTGTAAAGGGTTGTGACTAATAGATATGTGGATGGCTCTATTGTATCTATGTTGAACATATGGAATAACTTCATCATATGTATGTGGATGATTTTAATTGTACATGCATAAGATATACACAATAATCATATTGACCACTTCTATTTTTCCATCTTTTGGGGGGTGGAAGGAAATCAATTTGGTCAGCTTGGTGTCCATCATAGACCACAACCTGCACCACAAGTTGCACTAGAAGTTATTGAGGAACCTACTATCCCTATTTCAAATAATGTTCTATGGTATACCAAAGTGAACCCAAACATGCTTAAAGAAGATCTTAGTAATGGATTTGGTTGTGATACTCTTCTTACATAGTGCCAAAATGGCGATCTTAGAGAACCAATTGACAACCACAAATACACAATCACTATCGTGATTGGTGGAGGGAAAATCCAACATGTAATCCATGGAGACTAACTCCTAGGGATTTTATGGGGTAGGGAGAGGAGTGTATAGTCCTTTCTTCTTAATGGTATGTTTTAGAATGGCATAGGTAGTGCATGATCTGATATAATTGTTGATGCCTTGTTATAGTTTTGGCCGGTAGAAATAATTTTGAAGTACTTCTACTATATTCTCTGCATAGAAGTGCCCTGCCACCTAACTATAATGTTCCTCCCAAATTATATTTTCACTCTCACTTGAAGGAACAGAAAGATGGCCTAGATATCACAAATGTGCATGCTAGAGGTGAAAGTATGGAACTTGTTTACTTGCACCCAATGATTGATATGTAGCAGTAAGTTTAGGGTTGTTGTTGTACAATTAGGTCCACTCAGAGGTCTTGTTCCCTATCTCAAATGGTTATTGTAGGTCTAGTAGAGTGAGGATTGATGCCAAGAAGAGGCAACATTTTAGATCCTCAAATTCTTTCTTTTGTGACTCTGACTAGGAAAAAATGGCTTTAGCTCCACCCTTGGTCACATGGATGAGGACCAAGCGATATGACAGAACCCAAACATGAACCTATGATAGAAATTGGCAATTCCCAAGAAGTTGTAGAGCTTTGTTAGAGTCATTGGGGTTGAAAATCATGAGTGACTTGGATCATGGATGGGTCCACATGCACCCCATGCTCATCCACAATGTATCCTAGATACTGAATTATTTGCATTCCAAACAAGAATTTCCCCAGATTGACATATAAATTGTGTTTGCATAGAGTGCTCAATATCTACTAAATGTGCTACAAATGTTCTACCCAAGTTCTACTAAAGATGAGGATGTCATCCAAATTTTTGACCACAAAAGAGTTTGTGAATGGATGGAACATGCCATCCATAATACTCATGAATGTTACCAGATAATTACTCAAGCCAAAAGGCACGACCAACCACTCAAAAAGGCCTTCTTTAGACATGAAGGAGATCTTCCATACATCAATTTGTTCAATCAAGACCTAGTGGTAGAACAAATTTAGATAAATCTTACTAAATAAATTGACACCTTTAAGCCGATTAATAATATTTTCACTCTAGGGGATCAAGTATCAGTTTTTAACAATTATTTTTCTTAAGTCTCTTTAATCAATATAGAGTCACCATGTCCCATCCTTATTCTGCACCAATACAATTAGGCTCCCACAAGGTGAGGAACTTGGTTGACTGTGGCCCTTTTCAATCAGATCATGAATTTGACATTTTATTCCATCATTATCCAAAAGAGATATTTTTTTTACTAGGCCATTAGGTATTTCACCGAGTATCAATTCAATTGACTATTTTACCTGGCAATGTAGAGGCACTTCCACAAGTGAAGAGAAGATATCTTTGTATTCCTCTACAAACTTGTCCACTTATTTTTGCTTTGTAGAGAGGCCCAATGTTAAGAAAGTGGTAGTAGTAATGACCTTCTTCTTACCTTTCGACCGAACCATGAAGAGGAAACAAATTTTGGTCTGAGAGATTACCTTTTGGTAGTGCATTATTGAGATCAAGGAAATTGCAATAGTCAAGAGTATCTCTGGTACTTAGTAGAGTTGGCATTCCAAAGTAATGCTAACACTACGAGCCCTAAAATCATAATCATCATGATGTTTCCACATATAAGGTTTTCTTAAAATAACGTCACAAAATTTAATTGGGGAAACATCACACAATATCTCATCTTTTAAGGGCTTGATTCCATAGGAAAGGAAGCATTGTTGGTTGATGTAGAGGTCTTGTCCTCAGGTCAACCAAATGATGGTGTATGGTTGGGGGTGTGGTGTTGTTGGAAAATTCAATCTCAACTTGATGACCTTGGTCAAGATCAGGTCCTTTTGGCTACTATTATAGACAATGAAATGTAGTGGAGTTCCCTTCACCCACATATGTGAATGGAAGAGGTGCTCCTCCTCCTTAGGATCCTCTAACTCTTTTGGTTGGATATTTGTAGTTGCAATGGTAGAACTAGGTTATGTGTCAACAATCTAGTTTCCCTTATCCTACCCTAAATTAGAGTCTAACCTAGAGTATTATTATTTTTCTTTCAACTTGACCAACAATGGTAGTTTCAAGAAACATTCATCAGTGTTGTGCTAGGGGATTTTGTGGAACTCACACCACTTTCCAATGTCCCTTTTTGACTTCCCATTACCCTTGTTTGATTGCATATTGGACTAGTTGTATTGAGGTTGGATATCTTTGCTCTATCCTTTGTTTTGTGAGTTAGGGATAACTTCACCATGCTTCTATTGCGACACATCTGTAGATCCAAACTCCTTCTTATTCCTCTACTTAAAGTTCTACTCACTTTTGATAACATATTGATAAGTGACTCATAGTGAGGATATGTATAATAAATCCATATATGATTGGATGAAACTATGTAGGATATTGCATTGCTTCAAAATCAAGTTATGGTTGTAGTCCCCAATACCCATCTTTGAGTGCAAGGTATAGAAGATATTGGTATACTCCATTACTGTCTAGTCTCTCTCTTGATGAAGAGTTGTCCATCTCGTGGATTGGTCATCATAGTTTCCAACAGGGTATAATTCCTCCTTGAGGGAATCAACAAAGGTTTCCCAAGTGGGTTATGTCCTAAATATTGTAGACTCATATCTGTTATGTCTCTTCCAGTAACTTTCCCACTAATATTTGACACAGAGAAGGGATTTAAGGAGCACGAAGGTGATCTTTTTCGATGTCGATTTTTTTTTGAACATAGGAATAAACTTCTAAGATATTTAAGCATTTCTCCAAAGCATATGCATATATCCTTCCTTCAAATAAAGGAATACCAAATTTATCTTGTATCTTCAAGGGTGTCACACCTTTGAAAAAGGCTTCTTGTTGAAGGTGCCTTGGCCATTATTTGTAGTTGTTGAAATATCTGGGTGAAATTGTGCATGATATTTTTACTCTGTCACACAAGGTCTTCCTTTAGAAAAAACTTGAGAGGATATCCTACTCCACTTGGGTAGGAGAGAATGGTCTTCCCCGAGTGAAATTATCTTGAGACCCAACTCTCTATACCTTGACCTCTTTGGGGAAATGCGCTGAGAAACAACAAAGACCATATTTCTTTGATACCAATTATATGGATTGGATAGAGAAAAAAAAGAAAGGAAGTATTCTAAATGGAAACAACCAAAGATAAATATTGCAAAGAGCATAGTAATACAGTGAAACCCAAATTTTATTAATGAATGAAATAGGAAAATATTGTAAAATGAAAAGCAATACAAACTAGCTAGAATGGTGTTATCTTATCTCTAAAGAGAGAGTTGTCAGCTACACTCATTTGCAAGAGAAAATTACAAGAGGTTGAAACGACCTTTTAACATAAATTAATAAACCCTAAGAGGAAAAAACCCTAAAGTTCCCAAAACCCTAACTCTAGGAGACGAAGGATTATGGGCCCCAAGGAGGCTAGTTCACACATCAACCTCTCAAGAGTGCAACTTTTGCATAAAATATCCATTTAGGGTGCACACCAACTTGTTGGAAAGATTTAACTGAGAAGTAGAATATTTGGTAGGCTTAGGAAGGTTGTGGCCACCTCAAGCCCTCAAATGGCCCAAAAACATCGTTTAAGGCATCAAAATGGCCCATGAAGTTTAGGACATGAAAAATTGTAGATAAAAAAACTCCCAATATGGAGAACCATGATGAGTCAGTGGAAGAGGTTTGTGGCCACTGATGTCCACTTGGATCACTCATTAAGTGGAAGAACCTACCAATAGAATAGGTAACATGGGAATATGAGTTCTTCATTCAGAAACATCCACAATAAATCACGTATTAAGGAAAACACTTGTTTGAAGGGGAGCGGTGTGTTAGGCCCTAAATATTGAGTTATTATATTTATATTGTTATATTAGTGTTGTCCTTGTTGGTTGTCTATGTTAGAATAATTTCAATGTGCTCGTTTCACCATAGATAATGCTACACCATTGTCACCCATCCATAGGTATGAAATACACCCCTGATCACCTTAACCTTTGCTAGATAGAATTATTTTGGGAAGCCACACTAGAATCAATAGATAACCAAGAGAGCGCACCTTCTCTAGGGGTAGCGCACAAGAGAAAGTACCAAAAAGACTGAAAAATAGAAAATTGTACAACTGTAGCTGCTGTTGCTCCTCCTCCAAACTTGTGAATTGTTTTTGGGTGACTAAGAGTGTGTGAGTGAGTGAACAAATGATCCAAAACGTCCTCTATTTATATTAATCTGTCTAGTGACGTTTTTGGCTAGGCCGACCTGACTTTCTAGTAGTTATATTTTTTGTTTATCTTTTTCCTATGAAATTGACTTGTCTTCCTGGAGGATAATACCTTAATATTATATATTTTGTTGAGTTGACATGTCTTCTAGGGTTTTCACACATATGTTTAGGGTTTCTCTTGCTTCTGGGACATTATATTGTAGTCAAAGGTTACACATGGATGTTAATACCTCCCAAAACTACCATAATATCAACACTCCCCTTAGCTAGGGAGGTATTAATGGCTCAAACACATCCATCCATCTTCACATGGCATGGGAAAGACTCACATAGTCTTGTAGACCATTATACAGGTAAAATAATCATAAGTATCATAAAAAAATATCATCGTACTTGTTCTTGGTATTCTTCTTTCATAGACAATATCAAAATATCCATGAGCCTCATTTAGCTATATTGATGATCCATCTACACCACCATGTGTCTAGAACCTCGGGTCATTCTTGTACCATGACAAGAATCATGGCCTCATTAGAGCCACATTCACCTCATATTTGATCCTCTCATAGAATCACTCCATGAATTCATTTATCTCAATGCTATCAAACATGTGTGTCTAGCACCTCGGGTTGTTATTATGCCATGACAAGAATTATGACCACATTGGATCCATAAACACCTCATGGTGATCCTCTCATAGGATCACTTTGCGAATGCATTCAAATTGATGCTATCAGACATATGGAATTGAACCTCAAACACCTTGATTATTTATTCTGTCAAAGACTACGTCAGGGAACATCTACTCAATATGTATATGTTCCCTATCTCCCCTGGTCTACAGCCCAGTTCCTTTGGAGATATAGTCAACCCGATGCTTATCAGGGCTACTTACCTACTCGTGAGAGTTTCAAGGCTCGTTGCAATTCACACATAGGATATCTAGCCATAACTCGAATCTTCAGTCCATCGAAGTTTACATCTGGGCCTATTCCCACATGATCAAGTTCATCTGATCAATCTTGGAATATCGACACGATGTTGCAATCATCAACACTCCCCCAGGGAAACATTTGCATTCCTGCCAAGCTTGTCCTAGACATAGGCCGAGTGAAAATGTTAGCTATATGCTCATTTGTGGATATGTGACGGAGCATCACTTCTCCTTCCTGCACCATGTCTCTGATGAAGTCCTGCAAGATCCTTCAAAAACCCACCCTGCTTCATATCTTGCATCCCAGACTATGATATATGATTGATTGCTACATATATTTTCTTCCCTGCTTGTTTGGAAATCCTGCTCAATACCAAGATGAAGTAACACCTCAGGTGCTAGATATGTATTCTGCACTCCCAATCCAAAAAATATATATCTCGAAAACCATACTTCATCATCGAAGATCAATCATATCTATTTGTACCACAACATAGGTATCTTCATGATGTGATGTAACCTAATAATATAGTCATGATTCAACCATATATTGGCACAAGGTGCTCTCTGCAAAGAAAATGTCTATCTTGTCACACAACGTCCTCAGATGTGTCATCATAGGTGTGGCCATGGACTTCCTTCCCATCATGCTAAACCTCTTCAGTCTCCTCACTGAAGATCTCATCTGGTTCCAGCCACACTTACAATCCCAATATATATGGTCAAAATCCTTCATATCAAACTCTGAAATCAACTCCCTCTATTTGAGAGAATCCTCGAACCACACTTCCTTATGTTGCATGCCCCTTTGCATTCTGCAAAAGTGTCATGAAAATATGATGTCTTATTCTTGATCATTGAATCCCTTTGAGTGTGAATCCCTCTCACATTTATCTCTTATGACCTACCCAAAACAAGAAACAAGAACAAAAAAATCTCCATGGCATCCTCCATGGAAGATATCATGCCTAGAGTCTAGGTCAACAACCAAGAACATCTCCTAAAGGAGATCAAATTCATCTCGTAAACAATAATCATTTACATAAGATCAAGAATATCTCCTAGAGAGGATATCATCAAGTGTATCTCTAGTATTAAGGGGTTAATATAATGATCATAAATTCAATAGATCAAGATGCATCATAAGATCATAATAATTCTGTAACAACCAGAGACAAATCAATTTTTAAATAATCAAACCTAGATTCGTCACTGCTAGGGAGGGTGCACTTGTTCCTATGAATGTATTGAATTCAACATTACAGCTTGGATAAGGTCTCTTGCACATCCCTTGCAAACATACTCATGATTTTCTAGATGATATAACTTGAAAATAATATACAAGTACATACCTTCGGTAGCAGTGGAAAAGAGCGGCATCATCTGACAACAACGATAAACCCTAAAATTCAAAGTACTCCAAACTGTAATCTAACAATACCAGGAGGTGTGCTAGGGTAGGGCACACCTATTGGTGAAGGAATTGGGAAAAATGACCTAGGGAAAGGTGCTCAACGATCTTGACCAAATAGGTTGTGCAACAACATGGTATTGTGGAAAACTACAACAATGAATTGCAGAGGCAAGGTAAAACTTATGATATTCCTTCCAGTGGTTAGAATTTTATGAAGGTGGTGTGGGCCCATAACTTATTACAATAATT
This sequence comes from Picea abies, assembly GCA_900067695.1. Classification (NCBI taxonomy): domain Eukaryota; kingdom Viridiplantae; phylum Streptophyta; class Pinopsida; order Pinales; family Pinaceae; genus Picea; species Picea abies. The sequence goes on from CBVK0101069478.1 coordinate 23,713, forward strand.
TCAATGTGCTTGTTTCACCATAGACAATGCTACACCATTGTCACCCATCCATGGGCACAAAAGCCATCCGTGATCACCTTAACCTTTGCTATATAGAATGATTCCGGGAAGCCACACTAGAGCTAACATATAACTAAGAGAGTGCACCTTCTCCAAGGGTAGCGCACAAGAGAAATTACTAGAAAGACTAAAAAAAGATAAAATTGTACAACTGGAGATACTGTTACTCCTCCTCCAAACTTGCACACTATTTCTGGGTGACTAAGAGTGTGTGACTGAGTGAACAAATGAGCTAAGACATCCTCTATTTTCATTAGTCTGTCCACTGACTTTTCTGGCTAGGCTGGCCTGGATTTCTGGTAATTATATTTTCTGTTTATCTTTTTCTTGTGAAGTTGACTTGTCTTCCTGGAGGATAATACCTTAATATTATATATTTTGTTGAGACGACATGTCTTCTAATGTTTTCACACATCTTTTTAGGGTTTCTCTTTCTTCTGGAACATTATATTCTAGTCAAAGGTTACACATGGAGGTTAATACCTCCCACAACTACCATAATATCAACAGTCTAGGCCCTATAATGGTTGACTAGACACTTTTATTGTAAGCGTACCCTTTATCCCCTATATATGCCAAGGATGCCTAGTTTTAGAGATCATTTCATCTTGTGCATTTGTTACATTATGAAAGGAGGTTGTCCTCTTGAAGATGCTTCTCATTCATTATTCTCTCTCATTCTCAAGGCATGGAGTTACTTCAATTTTTATTTTTATGTTATTTTGTTGTTTGGTGCATAATAGGATTGATCACATATTTGGAAATATAGACTATAGTCTTGTTTGTCAGTTGATAATTAACAATGTTTTTGTTTATTGGTCATATCAATACTAATTAGAGAGGGGTTTATCAAGGTTTCCAAATGAATTTGAAGGAGAAATTATAAAACATTTGATCATCCA
>CBVK0101069480.1:0-12053 GCA_900067695.1 Picea abies
TGTTGAAATAATGTAACTGCGAAGAGCATTCTTATTATTATTGGATTAAATCCCCATTGCGGATTAATCATGTCATTATTATTATTATTATTGTTATTGGATTAATCCCCATTGTGGATTAATCATGTCGGTAATTGTATAAGGACCAAATCCCCTTTTGCGCATTGGTTATCGAACAATTGCAAAAGGCAAAATAAGAAGTCGGCCCCAGCAGTTATTATGGAAGACCCAGAATTAATTAAAGGTGGGTTTACCCACCCAGAGTGAGAGGTCGACCATGCCAGTTGTGACCTTTCACACGTGCCAGTCTTGTATAAATAAGAGGCTAGCGCCTCACTTCAAACACACAACTCACTTGCTCATTTCTCTTATGAGGCAAGCTGCAATTACCAGAGAGAGGAGGAGAAGAGTGGCGCATATCTTGGGGAGGACTTTCTGTATTGGTTTGAGTTATCTCTTGAACATTGTTTAAGCTATTTATGATAAGGAAGTTTTGCTGGGTTTTCTTCCCCTAGAGGGTTTCCCAGGATAAATGCTGTGTCTCTTGTGAATGTGTATTTCTCAGTGATCTTGTTCTTATGATGCTCTTATCTATAGAAATGCAAAAGAACTATAATAATGGCATAAACATTAACATATATCCATGGTAGCAACCATGAAAGACAGTACGTGTTCAGCGCAACCGCAAAAGAAGACCTTTTCGAAGAAAAGCCTTAAAGTATTCCTGGTTGTCCATCCAGATCCGTGATCCTATGATGAAAAGAAGTGGAAACTCTAGAACATGGAATCTCCATGAATCCAAGAGATAATGAAAAACATGAAGATTCCAAGAAAGGAAGAAAAGCCAAAACAACCAGTCATTACATCAATAATCACAAGATTACCAAGCCTGATATGAAAGAAATCAAGCAGAAGAACTGAAAGTTGTGATCAAGAACAGTGTATGGAAGACTTATGAATGAAAGCATTACGAGATCCAAAACCATAGATTCTCCCAGATGGAGGAGAAGACTATGATGATTGATTGTTCCAGTACACCAGACTTATCTCTATATAAGTCATTATATCATCCGCAACATCCATGAGTTGGAATTCTACATCAAATAAATGCAAAGAATGTTCTCCAGAAAAATTGAATAAAGAGCGTATGAAGAGCAATCTCAAGACTTTGAGGCATACCAGAAAGAGACTCCTGTATGCAGATAAGAAGAAGACAACTTGGTGGAGAACCTCCAGTGCACAGCAGAAGCGTGGTGAAGATTTCCTATAACATCAAGATGACTACTCAGAAGATCAGATCTCATGATGACTGAAGAAGTGCAACATGGATATGTTCTAGTTCTCCAACTAAGATATACTCTATTGTTCAGATCTACATGAAGCCTTCACAAGTGTTCCAGACTAAAGTACAAGTATTACATTATCCATGATGAAGTCTAGAAAGGAGAAAGTGGTTCTCCAATATATATCCCCACTGATGAGCAGATAGCAGATATCCTAACAAAACCTCTATCCAGAATCAAGTTTGCATATTTCCGAGAGAAGATAGAGATCGTGGAAATAACTCCCTTAGCTGAAAGGGAAGATTCTCCAAGCTAGAAGAAGGTACGAAAAATATTCTTGAAAAACATTTATTTTTGTGATTTAAATAACTCTCCAATTAGGAGGGAGCACTGAAAACATTATTTATTTTTATAATTGAAAATTAGTCCAGATTAGACAGATGCTTTCCTGTTCAGAAAGTGGATTGAGATTTCTGACAGACGGTGACTTCCCATTGTAGTTAACATGGGAGGCAGACTGATTGTTGATGTATCATAGACAGCGACTTTCCATTGTGGTTAACATGGGGAGTGGTCTAGGACAGTCATTCTTCTTGGCAGTCACTCTGAGTAGTGGTCAAGTAGAATGGTCTGCCTCGCCGGACAGTCATTCTTTCGAAGTTCACAGTTGTGAGCAGTTTTGAAGAATGGTCCGTTTTGGAGGTTGATGCAAGACAGACATTCCTCAGGGCAGACTCATTCTCTCCAGGTTACACTTTGTTTAGTGTCAGAGGAATGGCCCAGGGTGGGGAATGGTCTGGACAGTTATTCCTTAGGGAAGACTCATTCTCTCAAGGTTACACTTTGTTTAGTGTCGGAGGAATGGCCCAGGGTGGGGAATAGTCCAGGCTCAGCGATCAGGGACAGTCATTCCTTAGGGTTTATACATTCACTCCAGGGTGCACTTTAATTAGTGTAGGAGGAATGGCCCAGGGTGAGGAATGGTCCAAACATTTCTTAGGGTTTATACATTCTGTCCAGGGTGCACTTTAATTAGTGTAGGAAGAATGGCCCAGGGTGAGAAATGGTCCAGGCTCAGAAGTCAGAAATAATCCTTCTTCCTTGTTTGTGAAGAATAGGGCAGATAGCCCATTGCTGATGAGGGAAGATATTCTTTCAGATCTCACAAACGTGAGTGAAAGATTGGCCCAGAGGATTCAGTTTATCTTTAACAATATTTTTCTATGCAGGATGGCATCAGATGATTGTTATGGAGACTACCTGTCTCCAGACAGTAGAGATATACTACTATGGTGGATATGTTCCACTGTTCGTGAGGCAGATATTCTTTCAGAGCTCATAGATGTGAGTGAAAGATTGGCCCAGATAATTCAATCTATATCATAACATTGTTCCTGTGCAGATTGCTATCAGATGTTTGTTATGAAGATTATATGACAGTAGATGAAGACTATTGTGGCAGATATTCTTTCAGAGCTCACAAATGTGAGTGAAAGATTGGCCCAGACAAATCAGTTTATATCATAACATTGTTTCTATGCAGGATGCTATCAGATGTTTGTTATGAAGACTGTATGACAGTAGATGAGGACTATTGTGGTGAATATGTTTCATTGTTCGCAACCATACGTTGCTGATCAAGTACTTGTGTGTTACTTGATGTGGTAGTGAACCACTGGATTGTAGTTATGTACTACTATGAATAGACACAGTTGTGCTCTATCCTTGTTCTAATTGCCTTGAAGACTATTAGCAGTTTATTGGAGATAATGATCATTCAGATGGATGATGAACAGAGAGTTTCCAGACGGAAAACAGTTCAGAACTTTTACTCCTCTTGTATCACTCTATGGTGAGAGTGACTTATCCAGCATCATATCTAATTACTCAGATGAAGTATGGTTGATGCAACTGATGGTGATGCTCATGATCTAGTCATGAAATAGTCTAGATGACTATATTGATGCTACCGGGTAAATGGTATGTTTCGTGCTCAAGTCCATTACATGTAAATACCTCTCTAGCTAGGAGGGAGTGTTAATATTATGGTAGCTACAGGAGGTATTTACCTCCACGTGTGAACCTGACGAGAATAGAAGACTTTGGGAAGCAAGAGAAACCATAATGAGTTGGCTAATAACCCTAGAAGCCTTGTCGGCTCAAGAAGATAATTTATATTAGGTTATTAGCCTCCAAGAGGAGAAATCGGCCCCAGTAAAACTGGCAAAACCACTATAAATACAGTGCGCCAGTTCTCATTTGTAGCATCTCAGAATTGCAGTTCCCAGTTTTGGTGCGCACTACAGCTCCAGTTTGGTGCGCACATGTGGAGGAGGACTGCAGGTGCATCTGCAACAGCAGCTACTTTCAGTGTTGGCTTAGACTATCTATTGGCGAGAGTTTGGACTATCTGATCAGCTTTTGTGTTGCGCTATCCTTAGGGAAAGGTGCGCTACTCTTTGTTTGATTATCTAGCCTAGGGTTTGCTTTCGGAGGAATTCTCAGTCAAGGTTAAGGTGCTCGGAGGGAGGCTTCGGCCTATGGTTGGGTGACAAAGGTATCGTCAATGGTAAAACAAGCACACCATCTTCTATATTCTAACAAGTTAAACGTGGTTAGCTTGCTTTGTATGATTTGCATCCTAGCATTCTTTATTGCAAGTAATTGTATATAGCATTCTTTCATTGGATTTATTTTTTTGTAAACTTATAATATTTTGTAAAGAACAACCCTTTAACATAGTTGACCCCTTGCCCAATTTCTAGGCACTAGTCTTAGTTGACCTAGGGAAAAGGCTTGCTTTTCATGCTAACCCTTGCATCTTGCATTGTTGCCTTAGCATCTTAGGAATAGATCCCCCCTGACCTTAACAAATTAAAATTAACTCCTAGAACCTAACTCTAACACATCTAGTAACTAAGGTCTACCCCCTTTGGCTTCCCTAGGAGTAAGCCTAGACGGAAGAGGTTCCGGTCAAAGTGACAGCGTGGGTTGTGAACCTAGGCATTGTGCCTCCAAGGATACACTAAGTGAGCCGGACTTAGCTCACATTTGCAAGTGTGTATAAGGACGGCAACACCCTGCACCTATGATCTAGTTCCCACAACCCCCTGGAACTGTAGCAAGGTTGCGTGCTCCTACTGGGCGTGGGGTTTCTCTGTTCTTCCATCCATCTAGCTGTTTCTTTTTTTCTTTTTATCTGCTATGATGATCCCATGTAAAATATTCCATTTGCTCCAATCGGGCTTTCTAAAGGCTACATACTAAGGAAAGGTTATGAGAGCCTTATTTTCCTCGCTAAGGCCAGAATACATTATCTCCAAGCATGTCATCTCAAAGGCTATCTTATCCATTTCTTCCCAACTATCCATTTATCCCTATGAGAGATCCCTCAAGTTTGGCGGGATTTAAGCTCTGATACCACTATAATGTTCCCAAGCCATTATGCAAGGAACATCACAGTTTTGGCATCTTTTAAAACTTTTTCTGAGTAAGGTATTTCATCAAACACTTGGATGATCTACTTGTTTACATGCATTACTTGTAGAATGGCCTCTTGATTTCGGCCTTAGGGTTTACTAATGTGTTTATATGTGTGTTGCAGCAAATAACAAGAAGATACAATCATGGAACATACCACAACCATATGCAATATGATAGACAAGCCAAAACATCTCAAATCTGCTTTTATTCATGAAATAGAGAAGCCTGCTACAATGAAGATGTCGATCTGGAATGCTCAACGGATAGCTAAGAAGATAGACAAGAGAAGCTGCTACAAAATGCTCCAAAGAAGACTACAATAAGCCTCCAAAGGTTGAATATACCATGAATACCAATACAAGAAGATCTAGGCCGTATGAAGTGTCAACCCCCAAGCTGGAAGATGCCACGCCCTGCTGAAACTATCAACCCCTACAATTTCGGCCCTACTGTCAAAGACATCTAAATGCTATGTTGAAGATGCCGAATTGTAGATCGGGATGAGTAGAATCCCCTCCTGAAATCTCAAACCAAAATACCAAAGGAAACTCCTCCAAATGTTGAATCCTCCAATGGAGCTGCACCCTCCTAAAACTGTCAAACCCTATAATTTTGGCCCTGATGAAGGAGGCCTCCAAATGCCCTAAAACTTGCTAGAAAGATAGATCGGGACACTACAAGTCACTATGTGAAGTCTCAGGGTCAGATCTGAAGTATAACCCCTCCAAACTGAATAGATCTGAATCTCCAAAATGTCCTCCTCTCCAATTCGTCCCAATGCTCTAGGAAGTAATATGTACCATAGAACTCTCTCAAGAGGCACTAGAAATCATGGCCAAGGCCCTGCAAGTAAAGCCCAAGTGCTCAAATCTCCGAGGGATCCCTCAAACTCCTACAATGAACCTTCCTTCAATAAATGGTGCGCTCCCCTTGCTAGAAACCCCCAATGGTGCACCCTTCTTCTCTTCCTGTGCCTGTGGCTGGTGTAGAACCCTCCTACACTGAGTAGATTTGGAACTATAATGGTGTGGGAGAGTATTGCATCTCCGAGACCAAGCTTGGGACAAGCTAGGTGGAATCTTTCACCACCGAATCGTCCTCTAGGGTTTGTTAAGTCAAAACCCTCAAAACCCCCAAGAGATGGGTTCACTAAGTAAAAGCCAGATATCAAAAGATAATCATACACGAATGAGTGAGTAGAGGCCCTTGCCTTTCCTTTATACTTTTTGCTCTCCTTGTCCCTCCAAAGTGACTTTCATTTTATTAATATTTAATTAATTAATTAAATCACTTTAATTAATCCATTAACCTTTTTACCTCTGAAAAACACCTTATCTCTCCTTGTGGCTTCCCTGGCCACTGAAAGTCACTTCTCTCCATCCCATCCTATAGTGCTACTTCTCTCGATTCCAAAGAGATTTACATTGAGAGGTTCCTCCAAGTAATGTGCCCAAAATGACCTCTTCAGTGAATTCAATTAGCTTATAGCTCAAAATAGTCAGAGTCATGGAAATCGTCGGAATGCAATGGAACCAAGGCCAACCTGTGTGGAATGGCTCATAATGATGGAATATGATGAGCAATGCAAGATGGACCCCACAATGCCTCTCAATAACCCCTGTACTCGCTATAACATCCATCTGGCTACTCTGGTCATCATAAACCTCTGTACTGTGATGATGTCCCAAAGTGGGGACATTACATAACCATGCCTCCAAATCAATGTCAAGTCTGCCCAAGTGGAACCTCATGGTGAAGTGTCTCCAGAAAAGTCTCCATCAATACCGACCGATTTGGATTTATAAAACAAGCCATTTAATTAGTTTCTTCTTTTGAGACATCCATTCAAGGAGATCCTCAATAGAAGATGGGGTACAAAGGATGAAGAAAGGAAATGAATTGTGTAGTTAAACATAGCATGGGAGAATAGGGTCTCTTACTAGTTGAGGATCTTTGCTTGGATGTTTTTCTAGGTCAACATTGAAGGCTAGGTTTGCTAAGGCTAGCCACACAAATGCATATTCTCTGCATTCTGGAGTCATTGAAATTTGAGATAGTTCAACACATTTTTTGAAATTCTGAAAGTGTTAGAGCTTGTTAGGATTTGATTCAGACCCCCTTGAACCATATCATTTGGAGGCATTTTATGTGGAAGGATGCTCTATTAGGGGACTTTGATGCAGTTGCTCCACCTCACTTTCAAGGACTAGCATTGCATTAGAATAGTGTGTTTATACTCCATTTGAAGGCTGAAAAATGTAATTCTGTTTTCAAAAGCTCGCAGATTTCCTTAAATGCTTTTCGTGAGTTGATGCATGTTGATTTCAAGACCCAACTTAAATGGGATTTATGAAAATTGAATAATAGTACACCCAGGTCCATCTAGAGGGAATGGTTCTCGTGCCATAACAGGCCAACTTGGATTTATAAAACATGCCATTTATATCAGTTTCTTCTTTTGAGACATCCACTCAAGGAGATCCTCAACAGAAGATGGAGTACAGAGGATGAAGAAAGGAAATGGATTGTGCAGTTAAACACAGAATCTGAGAATAGGGCCTCTTACTGGTTGAGGACCTTTCATTGGATGCTGTTCTATCAAGGTCTAGCATTGAAGGCTAGGTTTGGTAAGGCTAGCCACACAAATGCATATTGTCCACATTGTGGACTCCTTGAGATAGTTCAAGACATTTTTTGAAAGTGCAGATGCACTAGAGCTTGTTGGGATTTGATTTGGACCTCCTAGAACCGTATCCTTTACAGGTTTTTTATGTAGAAGGATGCTTTCTTAGGGGATTTTGATGTGGTTGTTCCATCTCACTTTCAAAGAGTCTGGCATTGCAATAGAATAGTTTGTTGATACTCCATTTGGAGGCTGAGATGTAATGATATTTTCAATAGCTCACAGTTTTCCTTAGATGATTTTCAAAAGTTGATGTATGCTGATCTCAAGACCCAGCTTATAGCTAAGGGTGCCCTTCTTAGAAAAGATGCCAAGAATTGTGACTCTCGAACCCAATCTCTCGTATGGACCTTCCGACTGTCCTTTAGAGAGATATGCGCTGATTGATAATCTGTATTTTATTGTTAATATAAGCTGCCTTACTTTTTTTAAAAGAAAGTACTAAAAACTCAACTGTAAACATCACTATACAAAAACTAATGAATGAAAATAGCAACCACTGGTTAAACCTTCAAGATTTTATTTCTATGCAATTTCAACCTCTCTAACACTATTGATCTAAACTTCCAATAGCTAACACAAGACAAAGATGTGTGCACAAGCACATGCTTGTAACACAGTATAATGAGAGAAGGAAGAGAACCTGCAGGGCCTTGACTCCCACAGCAAAAACTACCACATCTGCTTTGTACTGCTCTGTATCTCCATGTCCATTTACTGCATTGTCCAAGCATATTTGAAGATTCATATTAACCCATTATGGAAAGAAAAATCTTCCAGCATTTCAGATATTGTATCACCAAAAAAGAGCAGTGTATCTTCATACTCAATACTTCATGCTCAGAATGTCTTTTACATAGAGTATATACTTTCCAACAATTAAATAACTGCCAAACTAAAATGATGTGTATTGTTGTCTTTTATGGGTTCAAACTGAGCCGCAAAATATAAATGCATAAATCTCACCAACTCATCATCTCTAGAGTGACATCATACAAGAATTGGCATGCATGCAGATGGAAGATATCTGTTAATAAGATAGAGATTGCACTCTTCACTGGTCCAACCACTTGTGCTACCTTGTAAAACACAATCTGAGATGAGTAATATTAGTGTGTAGAACTCTTATGGGGCATGCCAGTTTGTTTATTTAAGCCCAATTCAGCAAATATAAAAAATAGTGTTCTCATTAGCTTATAGAATTTATATCAATTCTGATCCGTATCATTTGTAGTGATTTGCTTGTGTGGCCAAATATTCTCTACTTAGGTGGAGCATGTTAGTCCGTCTACAAGATTATTCCACTACTTTCTACAAATAGGTTGATCTTTCGACCATCTTTCCCATAATCTAAATGATGTCAATTCCCTTTGTCAAGACGACTTAGTTATGCTTCATGGCTTGGTCATATCTTGATCTCCTGCATTGCTTGTCAAGTGATCAAAACTCCTTAAAATTCATTGAATTGCCATTGCTTGAGAAGACTAGACATTCTTCATTTTATATCGATGCACTTCACTTCCTCCTTTAATTCTCCTTTTTTGATACAAGGTCACAATGAATTTCTCCACGAACTCTAGATAGTCTTGCTTCTATTTGATCACATACCACTCTTACACTTTTCTAGGGGTAATTCTGAATTACTCAGTTTATGATCACAAGATGTACATAGTGAAATTTCTTAAGCATTTGTGACTTGCTAGTCACTTCAGCAATCTGCTCCTCTTCTTCTCATTGAATGCACTCTGTCCTCTTCCAACTTTCTCCCTGTCTTCTCATGTGTGTGTTTGATCTCTCCTATCTTGTCTTTTTTATGCTTTGAGAGAAGATAATTAATCTCCTCAATCCTAGTAGCTAATCTCCTCAACCCTAGCTGCCACCTATATCAATTTTGAGATGTACGGCTAAGATTAAAACCTACTCCAAGTCACTAATGTTCTAGAACTTCTACAACATTTCATTTAGATTCCTAAGACTAGTTGACTTCAAAACATAAGACTTTCACTTTTATTTTTTATTTTTCAAGTGAAATTACAAGATAGAATTATTTCCCAATTTTCCTAAGTGGTCACTAATCAAATGTCTCAAACCACTTCCTACACATTGACATTGAACATGTGCAAGAATTTCTTGCTCAAGCTACATTTCTCAACACTCCCTCTTAGCAAGGAAGGAATTCTGCAGCAATCCAAGTCTGTCTTTGAATGCTTCAAACTTATCTTTTGCTAAAGTCTTGGTCAGAATATCAACTACATGTTGATCTATGGGAATATATTGGAGATTCACCGTTCCCTTCTGAATCCTATCTCGTATGAAGTGATATCTGATCTCTATGTTCTTGGACCTGTCATGAAACACTAGAATCTCAAGAGTTTGATACAACTATGATTATCACAGTAAATGACTCTGGAGTCCAATTGTTGATCAAACAATCCTACATGTAACTTGCGAAGCCAAATGGCCCCACAACCAATAGTACTAGCTGTCATGTATTATGCTTTTGTCGAGCTAAGTGTCGTGTGTTGATGTTTTGGTAGCTACGGGAGGTATTAACCTCCACGTGTAACCTTTGACTTAGAATAGAATATTTCGGAAGCAAGTGAACCATTAAACAGATGTGTGGAAACCCTAGAAGACAAATCAGCCTAGCAGAATAATAATATTAGATTATTATCTTCCAGAAATACAAGTCGGCTCCACAGGAAAAAGATAAACAGAAAATATAATTACTAGAAAGTCAGGTCGGCCCAGCCACAAAAGTCACTCGACAGTTTAATATAAATAGAGGACGTTTTAGCTCACTTGGATAGCCAGTTAGTGTGCAAGTCTTGTGGAGAGCTACAGTTGCAACTGCAACTACAACTGCAAGGAGGAATAAGAGTGCATGGTCATCTCTTGGGGCTTGGTCTCTCTCTTGGTGATTTTTCTTAATGATTCTTTTGGTGATTCTCTTGGTGGTTCTTGGTGAAACTCTTGGTGATATTCTTGGTGATACTCTTGGTAATATTCTTACTAAGTATACGCAATTCTGAGAGAGTAGTGTTTCTGCAGCTGCTGCAATTGTATATGGTACATGTTCTATGGAGACTGTCTCTCTTGTGCGCTACCCTTGGAGAAGGACCTCTCTACTTGTCTTGAGTTGTTGTTAAAGTTAGCAGATAGGGTTTATCTGTTGGTCTTGGACAAGGCTTGCCGGAATTATTCTAAGAAAGGTTAGGATGCTCGGGGGTGGCCTTGTGCCTATGGTTGGGTGACAATGATGTGACATTGTCTATGGTTAAACAAGCATACCAAAATTTCAACATGGTTTCAGAGCTGGTTTCCTTCATAACAGTCTAACCACTGGAAGGAAGATCCTCAGTTTCCCCCATTGTCAAGCTCATTGAGCACATACTGAACTCGCTAAGAAGGTCGCCTAAGTAGGGCGCATCTCTTCCGTGGATCAGATCTGCAAATCTTTGAAGTTGATAAATTAGGGTTTCCTCATAAAACCCTAGGTTTGCAATGTTAGGCTTCAACACCAGTTGCAGTACCAGTTGTAGTGAAAGTTTATGTGAATTATTGGGACTAATCTTTGGTTGTTCTAGTGTGATTTACCCTAGCGCATCTCCAACTACCTTTAGATTACAAGTTGGAGCACCTTTGAAGTTTTAAGGTTCATCATTGCTTGTCGCCGCTGCCAAATGGTGCCACTGCCTACCGATGTTGCCGAAGGTATGTACTTATATATATTTAAATTGTATCACTATTTTGAGTGTGATTGCAGGAGAAGGGATCTCTTACAATCGTAGATCCAGAGGGATCTCAGATCCAACACATTCAGAGGAACAACGCACTCCAGGTTTGATTGTTTTCATATGCCTCTAGCTATTATGGAATTATGAACATCTAGGTTGCATTTTTTGATCTATTGAAGTTATGATTATCACACTAATCTCTGGTCAAAGTTGAAGTTAGAAACTAACTTTAGTCAAATTATTAGATTGATTAAGGTTGAGATTTTAGAGTTTATTTGCATTATATTCTCTAACTCAGATTTCTGTCAAGAAAGTATATTGTCTTAAGTACAGGGGACAGGTTGAAGAGAATACTTGTCATCTTGAGTGAAGGAGACTCGAAAGAAAATCAACAACACTCGTTCTTGAAGATAAGACTCCGGGTTCCAAGAGATACTTCTTGCTTTTCTTCCAGGCAAGTCATCTTGGTTATTTTATAAATTCCATGGAGGATACCATGGAAGAATGATTGATCACAACACTTGAAGAGTGTTGTTCCTATTATCGTCACAAGGTGATAACTCTGAGGGAAGATACAGTGACGATTGCAGGGGACAACATATTAGATGGTCTCTAGTTTGAGACATGGAGCAAACTATCCAGATAAGAAGTTGTAGACTTAGCCATAAAAAAAAGCACAAGAGAGAGAACTAGCCAAAGAGAGCGAAAATTTCAGTCCAAGAGCCTCTCACAAGAGGGAGAGTTGTGATAAAATGAGATCTTATGATCTCTTATTTATACAAAATGTCACTATGGTGACTGTTATCGCACGGTTTGTAGGAAAGGTTAAATAGCTTGAGTCAAGGGCATAAACCGGCGTAACAGGAG
>CBVK0101069481.1:0-14063 GCA_900067695.1 Picea abies
GCCTCGAGACATGATCTCCTCGTTATCCCTAGATATCAGGGATAACAGTGACTTGTCCACATAATTAGGGGTAAACCACAAGACTAGGGGTCAACGGCCCTAATCTTGCCCCATTAACAAAATAATATTAAACAAATCATCTAAAAATCACTTTTGCACATAAGAAAACCCTAATTTAGAAGAACGTCACCCCTTTAGGGGACGTTTTAGCACTAAGAGGAGGTCGTTGGTGAAGGAAAAGAGTGGAGAGGCTTCCCAAAGCCATATGTCAAGCATCAAGACCACTTCCTTCATGATTCCTTCAAAACGTCCTTGTGCCAATGCATGTCACCTCACCACCAAGCCCTAATCCCCCTAGGGGACATCATGCCTCTAGATGTGACGTTTTGCCTCTCCTAGGAAAAACGTTTGGCATGTGGGGGCTAGGCTGCGTCGTCCAAGTCATCTTTAAGGCCTTCCAAGTTTGATCTTTCTCATCCGACATGCAGGCCCTTGGCATCCACCTGTGGGATTCTAGCCCCATGGAAGCCCAAGATAGGCGTGTTCTTCCAAAATTATCCACCAACTAGGTCCATAATATTGACTTGTACCTCATGGAGCAAGGCCCACCACCTTCCGGAAGACAATTGATGTGGTGAATGCCATCTGGAAATCTGCGACCATCTATGGTGGTGAGGAGGGTCTCCATCTGTGCAAAAGGATATTGTTGGTCATGTAGTCTCTTGGCACTCCATATCTGCAACCTGAGGGCCTCAAGACATAATCTCCTTAGTTATCCACAAAATGGGGATAACAAGTCCATAGTACTCAACCAGGGTCATGTCCTGATGGAAGTCACTACCCAATGTTGCCTCTAGATGTGACGTTTTGCCTCTCCTAGGAAAAACGTTTGGCATGTGGGGGCTAGGCTGTGTCGTCCAAGTCATCTTTAAGGTCTTCCAAGTTTGATCTTTCTCATCCGACATGCAGGCCCTTGGCATCCACCTGTGGGATTCTAGCCCCATGGAAGCCCAAGCTAGGCGTGTTCTTCCAAAATTATCCACCAACTAGGTCCATAATATTGACTTGTACCTCATGGAGCAAGGCCCACTACCTTTCGAAAGACAATTGATGTGGTGAATGCCATTTGGAAATCTGCGACCATCTGTGGTGGTGAGGAGGGTCTCCATCTGTGCAAAAGGATATTGTTGGTCATGTAGTCTCTTGGCACTCCATATCTGCAACCTGAGGGCCTCGAGACATAATCTCCTTAGTTATCCACAAAATGGGGATAACAAGTCCATAGTACTCAACCAGGGTCATGTCCTGATGGAAGTCACTGCCCAATGTTGCATACTCCCTCCTGTACTCTGCAATGTCCTCTGCCTAAGTGGGTTACCTTTGTGCTATCGGTTGTTGTGTCACTGTTGGGGGTGCCCTCTGGAAACTGGGGAACAATGGCCTAGGAATCCTACTCAAAGAAGTGTGTGTGCGAGTAGGTGAATGGGGTCTACTGCCTGCCCCTGAGTTCCACTGCGCTGCATGTGGGGTGTGTGTGCCAGATGTGCTCACTATAGCCAATCTATCAGCCATTTGTGCTAAGGACTAAGTCATGGCCTGCAAACTGACAACCAGATTGTTGACAACCTACATGAAAGTTACATCTAGGTCCATGGGTGCCTTTCCACTACCCTCTAGCCTCTTAGACGCGCCTCCCATCATCCTCTCTGCCTCATGCTCTGCCCTTCTCTCTGCTTCCCTCTGTGCCTCTTCCTCTTCCTTTGAACTGGGAGGAAAGGGGGGGAAATCTGGTCTAGGTCTCCTCTCCCTGCATTTGTTGTAAGTGACATATTCGTCACCTACATGCTCACGGCCCTCTAGGTTACCTGTTGAACCCATCATCTTTAGTCACGGGTTGGCAAGACTAAAGCTCTAATACCATTGTAATATTCCAGATCTGGCTAGTCTACGAAAAGCTACTAATCTGTTGTGTCTACTGTCTGATCTGATACACTGGGGGTTTATGGATGCATTTAAGCTATTGGGTTTAACATGCTTGGTGTTTTTGCATGTGTGTGTAGATAAATAAGTTGTTTTACAGCGTATGAATAAGCATACAGATAGAAAAGGACACAAAGACTGTAAATCATATATTATGAGTTTTCTACTGGTTACAATGTCGTATGCGGCTGAAAATAGAGAATCACTCGGCTAGATCAGATCTCAGTGGACCTTAGTCGGAATACAATAAAGAAATAAACTAGAAGGATGATATGCGGATAATAGAAGACTCTTGCTGGATAGAGTATGAGTTGGATGATTTGTTGCACGCTACAGCAACTGTTACGGGACTGGATTGTGCACCCTGGTGGCTACACACCTCAGATCTGACTGGAAACTGTCTCAAACAATGCGCCCTGTCCTCTCACACAGTCCTAGTGACTAACAGCTTGACAATCGGCCCTCTGTCGATCTGTCTGGACCTTGGATGGATCCCCCTGGGGAAATGTGCCCCAACTGCTGTTGGAAAAATGCGCCCGAGAGATTCCTCCATCGGAATCAGTTGGTAAGGGTCTCAAACTGACTGCCCTAGGCTCCTCTAAAATGGGTCGGAAGGATTTCCCTAGATCTGATTTGATGATCACTCGGGAATCCCAAATGCATCCTCCCCAACTACCGCACCCTCAATGGCTGAGTAATGCACCCAAGATGATTTCTCCATCGGAATCTGATCAGAAACCAGGCAACAGAAGCGTCATGCCCTCCTCTCAACTAGGTCGGAGGGGAATCACTGGATTCTCCCTGACTAGGACAAGTCAAATCAATCTGATGCTCAGTAGTTGCGCCCTCTACCTGGACAAGTGCACCCTCACTGCTGCAACTGGATAACTGCTGTTGAAGTATGATGGAAGATCTGGATGATCTCCCCGGTGACTAGGGTGTGTCTCTCAACACTGAAATCAACCTCTAGGTGTCTTCCTCCTGGAATCCACAAAGTTCTAGGTTAGCCTGAACCTAAGATGCGCCTCTCTCCTCAACTGTCAAGTCAAATTCTTCATAATGATGAATTAGGTCGCTTTACCTTCTCTTATAGCTGCCCAAAACCCTAATTCGTTGTTGACCTATTTTTAGCTCTCTCACTTAGGCATCTGCCCTATTTTTAGCTCAAGTTGGCTTAAAAGCGCTTTTAGTCACTTTTAGCTCAATGTCACTTTCAAATTATAACACCCTTGGCTGAAGTGACCTCTAGTAACCCTGTTTACCCCTGTATGGCCCTGGCTATAGTCTAACGGGGTTGTTTAGACTACTAAGCCCTCCTCTCTGGAGCTCCTATTCGGAAAGGGACATTACATGTTGTCTCTACATCTGCTCTACCAGGAGTTTAAAACTATTGGAGTCTAAGGACAAGTCTGAGTCTCTTGGGCCATGCGGTGCCATGATGCATTCAATTCAATCAGAGATTCTGCAGAAAGTGCAGTAACACTAGCAGTATTTGTGATTTGGAAAAAATCTGGAAAAATTCTCCCAAGTGTCAGGCAATATTGCAGGTTTAATCCACGATTACTTGTCCAATCCGTCGTATGAAATCCCTACAGAAATTTTTCAGTGGGAGGTCTGCAGATCTGTGGTACTATTGCCAAGATTCTTTGGTACCACAGATCATGAAGTACCATGACTGAGATGAAATTGCAGAAAAATAGCAGAAAACTGATGGAAAACTCAAGTGATAAGGTGTTACCTGCGCATCAGCGACCTTAAAATTGTAGGGAAAGGCATCAGCCAGCTGCAAATCACTCAAGAAACCTGTGAATTTGCTTGAAGACAAGATTTCAATGAGAATTTTAGGTGGGATAAGGTCTAATGGAGCCAAAATTCTTGAACTCCCCAAAAACCATAACTGCAATCTCTCATACAAACTGATATGAGCGGAGTTAGACAGAAATGTGGAATCCTCACACACGAGGAGGTTGAAGAATGCAAGTACCAAGGAGATTGCCACAATTGTACATGTTGTACACTCTGTATTTTATTAGGTGTATTTATAAGTACAAAATTGGTGGAGAGTGATTGTCTTTGACCAAATCTTCTGTGAGATGTACAAATAAATAATACAAAGTTAAGTGAGTTGTCATCTTTAAGCATGTCACATGATATATTTTACAATGAGGCGGGTGAGATAAAATACAAATATAACACACATTTGGATGGAACTAGGACTAAGTCTCAACAATGATGTCAATATATTTTCCATTAACACAATCTTGGAAAGGTAACATTTATATGCCATACTATTTGTAGCCACAAGTGATGATGAGGTGCTGCATGCACACAGAGCAGGAAGGATTCAAGGAAAAGATATTAGAATGCAACAGAATCAAAAAGTAATGTAATAAAAAAATGGCATAACTGAGAACATGCGTGCACACGATGTATTTAAATAGTACAAACATATTGTCTTACCATTCCTAGCAGGTAGAATTACAAAAGGCTTGATTAAAAGAATCGAAGTCTATGTTTGAATATTATTTTTTCAAGGAGAAATGATTCTGCAGTGGAGGGGGTTTTCCCCATGTTGTTTCCATTTTTGTGGACCTCGGTATACAAGGGAAAGGTATTTCCTAATGTGGGTTAGGAAAACAATTGCATTAATAAGATAAAGTGCACATTACACAGTAAATATCAAGATACCTGCTAAAACAGATGTGACTCTATTAGAATCACTGCACAGTACTACATCCTGTACAAACTTGCCGCCGAGAATTTTTCCACCTAATCTTTTAATTTCTTGAATCCAAGGCATAAATATGAGTTCTGCGACAGGCCCCTTGCACCAGCAAACATCAAAATCTTGTTGGTGGCCTAATGCATAATAATATAAAGTTCCCAAAGCTGCCGCAGCTGCAAACAACAAAATCCCACCTGTTTAAACCATGCAGCTAAAAGAAAGCTAAATGGGAAAGATGTCAACTACCCTCCGTAGCTGTCTCAGTGAATATCAACAATATTTCATGTGTTTCTGATATACCTGAGAGGTGTTCCGGAGGAGCAAATAAAGTAACCAAAAGAAATGGCTCTAAGAAGTCATAATAAAGTTGTCTTGATAGGCCTCCCTCACGAAAAAGTTGTCTTGCAGTCATTAGGTCATATGATATGTAAGCTTTCTCATCCTGGGAGACATTTAGGAATACTCCAGTCATCAACATAATAATGGTAGTCCAAAAGGTTTTAGCATCAGCTCTTCTATATGAAAAACCATGTTATAAAAATGTCAAGACTCGAGACTCCCTTGAAAAAGTCTTGTAAAATTGGTTGTCAGTGAAATCCTCACCGTGATTTCAAAGAAGAGAGAATTTGAACTTTTAGTGGTGTCCATAAGGTCAAGCAGACTATGGAACCCATAAAAAGTGATTATGAAAAATGAAAATATATTAAAGAGATTTTAACATAAATGAAATGAGGGTAGAAAAAGAGGAAAGTTAAATCATGACAGCTAACTTTCCTAAAGAGAAGAGAGAGAATAACTAAAGGAAACCAAAGAAAGAGACAATAATCACTTCAGATATTTGAGAAAGACAAAAAATAAAGACATCTTACCACATCATATTCTACAAGTGCTTTGACAAGTGGGAAAGCTGAGAGACGGTCCAACAATGAAAGAGACCTAATAAAAAATGCAAAGCAATGAGTGAATTTCCATCTCATCTATGTACAGTTAAGAATCAAGATCAATATATGCAGGGTAACTACACGTTTGGCATCTTTGCATTCACTTTGGAAAAATATGAAAATAGTTCACTTCAGAAATTTAAAAAGCATTGCTTGCAAACAAATTAATCAAGAATTCACATTAGCCTTTGATTACTATAGCATACACAGGATTTCCAAAAGCAACTGTTAGAGTGCAATGTCTTATTATAAACACATTGGAATGGTAATAAAGGGTATTTAGAAAACTGGAATTCAGTAACATGCATTTCAAGTGCATATTATACAAATAGCTTTTGATCTTGCTTTTAAGATGAATTTGCTGCTGTTATAGATGGCTGTAGCAATCTTTTGCAACAGCAGCAAACTAGTTAGTAGGTTAGTCTAATCTAAAGTTAGAAATAGTTAGTAAAAGTCTTAAGGTAGATGGTTTAAGAGTTTGTTTGGTCAATCACTTGCAAGGTATGAACTAGTGCCTTTTAGGGTAAATGGAGTCAAAGTTTGCAGCGGCAATTCTTAGAGGAAAACAACAAATGATAATGGATGAACTAAAGGAAGGGTAAGATGATTGAGGTGTTAGTAACCTAAGGCCTCAATATCTAAAACCCTAGAAGGAAAAAATGCTAGGAAGTAGGTAACCCTAGGCCCTAGCGATTTCCTTCTTCTTTAGATCAAGCTTGGAATAAAATGTGTGAAGCTAATGAAGCAATGCTACTAGAGTGCTACAAAGGTAGGGCTCTAGCACATTCTTCAAGGGAGATGTGCTCTAGCAAAATCAAGTAGGTGAAAAATTATAAAGAAAAGGACAATAACATGTGCTTTTCTCCTAGGGTTTCAAACTAGCAATTTCATAATCTTATAAATGAATAAGCAAATGTACCATAACCATTCAAAAGAAAGAAGGATTGCAGATTTTTACTTACTTCATCAAGAATAATCTAGCCACAAACCCTAGTTGAAGACTTTCCACCATGAAAATGCAAAAATACACCAAAAATACCCTCCTCTTTAATGGTTGTGCACCACTTAATTTCAGCCAATAAGCATTAAAAGAGGCTGAATTTCAGACCTCACACTTGTGAGTGAAAGATGATGAAAAAATGAGTCTTAACTCCCTATTTATACAATATGAATAACCTTTAATTACATTTTAGGTCAAAAAAAGCCAACATGGCCAATTTACATCAAAAATCCAGTTTTACATAAAATTAACAATTAAAACCCTAATTTTGTCTTTAGGGATGACGTCATGCCCCTCCTAGGGTGACGTTAGGCCCCTTCATGGGACGTTAAGCCTCCAAAGTGAAACGTTAGGCCTCAAAAAGCCTCAGAAGCTGCAACACGTTCCAACCAAGTCGTCCTCATACCAAAACCCTAACTGGATGATGCCAAGGCTCAATATGATGACGTCAGGGGCCTTCAAGGGCCAACGTCATGGTGGAAGGGAAAGAAACCCCTAGGTCCAGGCCTGCCAAAGTGTCTCTGATGGAACATCCATCTTTTTCTCCAGTGCAAACCCCTAGTGTCCCTCTGCCCCTGGCTGGGATCACAACATCCATCTGGTGGGATTGTAGCCCCATGGAGGTCCGAACTAATCATCTCCCCATATGTACCTGTCCGTCGGGCATGGTCCTGCAGCAACAACAAAGTATGCCCTCCATGGGCTCATAAGTCACAGGGATCATAGCAATGTCAATCACATCTAATAATTAAGTTACCCAAACATGTGCATCAAACCCCCCTTTACCCAAACAAATGCTCAAAGACGTTATGCAGTTTAACAAGCCAGGTTTGGAGAGAGTCTCAGGACGTCCTATTGGGATAATCCTCCTCAGGTGTGGGGTGTTTCCCAAGTGAAGACCAAGCTAAGTCATGTAAATGCATGAGATGGCGTAGGGGATGTTTGGGCCAGGGGTGCAGTGATAACAGGGAAATGTAGGCCTTACCTGTGGGTGCCTCTGTAGAGGACGAGTTGCACCTTGTCATGGATGCCATTGTTTCCTATCCCATTCAATGCCTTTTACTCTTTGTCTTATTGCTTTTTCTTTTCAAGAGAATAGCTGGAGGACACTGTCCTGGCGTGGTGACCAGTGGTGACAGCGTTACCCACAAGCATTTCACGAAGATGAGAAGGCTGGCTCGTGATAAGACCCCCTTTCTCTTAGCTATGCCACGAAGAGCCACTACCCTGGCTTAGTGACCAGATGGATGGCAGTGTCATACCGCTACAGGCCCATGGACCTAATAGGTCGGCTCATGATGAGACCTCATATCCACCAACTAGATCTTGAGTTTTATTTTATTTTATGGGTCCCCTTTTCTTGTTAAGAAGCCATTTATTGCTTTCTCAAGAATCCCTCGGCAAAGCATCTCAAGGTTTCATTTTGGCTTTTAACTTTTGCCAACTACTTTTACCCTCTAGACCTTTAGCCCCTTCTTCCCACAAGGCAAGGCACAACCCTTACTAGTTTGGCAAACCCAAGGCCCGAACCAATGTAGGGGAAAGATGAGAGGGATAATGATGAAAAGTGGTAAATATGGAAGGAATGGACGATGATCTTTCATGGACCCACACAGTGCCAACTCATCCCTAAGGGAACCAACTTACTAGGGCACTACGTCATCCCCCCCAGGTATGGACAAGTTAAAGAGCATAATTTCCAATCAAACGTCATGAAACAAAAGAGAATTTGATGAATATATTCAAATGTTTTGAGAATCAAAGTGACACATACCATGATACTCAGACTCGTTACCTCATGGAGCAAGACCCACTGCTACTTCAGAACCAGGTCAATGGGATGGATGTTGCTGCTGTTGATAGATAGGAGGCGTTGAAGAAAAGATGGGCCCTCCAGGGCCAAGCTCAAGTCATATGGCTCTCGGTACTCCATGTCTAGGACCTGTGGGCCTCGAGACATAATCTCCTTAGTTATCCCTAGGATAGGGGATAACAGGGACAACGGGCAACAATGTTAATCGATGGAGGAGCTTCTCATAATTTTATTGATATTGCTATGGTAGAGAGGAGACATATTCCCACAGTAGATTTTGAGGGCTTCTTGGTTGAGGTAGCAAGAAGGCGCACTATGGCTTGTGACAAGTATATTCCATGGATGAGCTTGACATTGGGCAGATACACCTTTACACGGGATTTCTATGAAGTGGACATTCCCGACACTAATATCATATTAGGTGTGCAGTGGCTTAGCACCTTGGGGCCAATTACCACCAACTACAAAACCATGGAAATGTCCTTCAACATAGAAGAGGGGAAGAGGATCACTCTCAAGGGGATGATAGGAGAGTCACCTAGAGTTGTGACAGCCAAGAAAATGCATGCAATATTTAGGCGTGAGGAGGTGTCCTATGCAGTTGAATGCTTTGTTATGGAAACAAGTGATGAGAAACACAAGCAGTACCCTCCGGACATACAAAGAATCCTCCGCAAGCATAAAAAGGTCTTTGAGTCGATTCCTCCAGGTCAAACACTAAATAGGGGGTTTGAACACATTATAGAATTAGAAGAAGGTGCCAAACCAATCATCACTATACCTTAAAGGCACCCAAAGAAGCACAAGGATGAGATTGAGAATGCCATCAAAGAGTTACTAGCCATGGGACATATCAAACCAAGTTCAAGCCCATTTGCATCATCAGTTGTGTTGTTGAAGAAAAAAGATGGGACTATGCGCATGTGCATTAATTACAAAGCCTTGATTAAGAAAACTATAAAAAATAGGTACCCCATTCCTATGATAGATGAGTTACATGGTGCAGTTTACTTTACAAAAATTGATTTGTGCTTTGGATACCATCAAATCCGGATGAGGGAGCAAGACATTCATAAGACAGCCTTCAGGTGTCACTATGGGCATTATGAGTTCCTTGTCATGCCTTTTGGCTTGACCAATGCACCAGCCACTTTCCAGTCATGCATGAACCATGTGTTTAACAAACAACTAAGGAAGTATCTACTTATCTTTTTTGATGACTTGCTCATTTACAGCAAAACATGGGAGGATCACCTCAAACATGTGGATGAGGTCTTGAGCATCATGGAGAAGCAGTCTCTCTATGCCAAGGAATCAAAATGCGAAATTGGGATGATGAAGGTTCTCTACTTGGGACACATTATTGGATTGAAAGGGGTACAGTTTCACCAAGAGAAGATCCAGACCATCATTGATTGGCCCTCACCCAAAACACTCACAAAACTCAAGGGCTTTCTTGGCATTTGTTTCTATTACAGGAGGTTTGTGAAGGGATTCTCCCAACTTTGTGCACCCCTAATTGATTTGACTAGGAAGGGGGCATTTAAGTGGAGTATTGAGGCACAATCAACATTTGACAAAATGAAGAAGGTGATGAGCACATGTCCTGTATTATCTTTTCCTGATTTTTCTCATCCTTTCATCTTGGAGTGTGACACATCATGTGAGGATGTTGGAACCATCCTCATGCAAAATAGGCATCCAATTGTCGATGAGAACCGCAAATTGAGGGAACCTGAGTTGTTATATACCATTTATGAAAAAGAAATGCTAGCCATAATGCATGCCATGGCCAAATTCAGACAATATCTAGTTGGAGCGAAATTTGTGGTTTGAACAAACCATAATAGCCAGAAGTACTTTCTTGAGTAGAAAGACCTTAATGAAAGACAGCAAAAGTGGGTGAGCAAGGTTCAGGCATATAATTTTGACATAGAATATGTCAAGGGGAAGAACAATGTTGTAGCAGATGCCTTGTCCAAAAGACCCTCGGCCTACTCCATGTCAGAGATATCAATTGATTGGAAATCTCATCTATTGGTGGAATACTCTAAAAATAAATTTGCATGTGAGTTGATGGATGGACAGTTACAGGATGACAGGTACAGGATTATAGATGACATCATTTATTACAAGGGAAGGATCTATCTAGTTCCAGAGTCCTATTCAAGAAAAGGGTGCTTCAAGCATTTCAACACTCATCATTAGCAAGGCATCAAGGATTTCTTGAAGCATATAGGCAGATAAGGGAAAGGTTTGCTTGGAAGGGTCTCAAGGGAGAGGTCATGCATCACATCAAAGAGTGTACCACTTGCCAACAGAACAAAGATGGCCACACTCACCCAAAAGGTCTATTACAGCCTCTCCCCATTCCAGAACGTAAGTGGGAGAGTGTCTATGGATTTCATTACAGGTCTCCCCAAGGCACAGGGGAAGGACTGCATATTTGTGGTAGTTGACCGCTTGACTAAATTTTCTCACTTTTTCGCCATCTCAATGCACTTCAGCGCATCTCAAGTGGCAGATCTGTTTTTCAGGGAGATTTCCAGGTTACATGGGTTACCCAAAACGATTGTAAGTGACACGGACATCAGATTTATGAGCATCTTTTGGTAGGAGTTGTTTAGGCTAGTAGACATTGAGTTAACTCCCAGGCTCCAGCACTAGCTACCATCCACAAACAGATGGACAAACAAAGATAGTAAACAAGTGGGTGGAAGGTTACCTCTGCAATTATGTATCTGGGAAACAGAAAGCGTGGGTCAAGTGGCTTTATCTTGGGGAAAACTGCTACAACACCACTCACTATATGTCCATTGGCATGTCTCCTTTCAAAACTTTATACAGTTATGATCCCCTTACTTTTGTTGAGATTGTATTTGGAGATAGCAGGGCCCCCATGGCAAAAGAATGGATACAAGAAAGTCAAGACATCCTAAAAGAGGTCAAAGACCATTTGCAAAGGGCTCAAAACCAGGAGAAGTTATATGCTGACATGCATAGAGTGGAACGTACTTTTGAGATAAGGGACTTGGTGTATTTGAGGCTACAACCATACAGACAGGCATTCATTAAGAAAAATGGCACTGAAAAGCTCAAACCACATTTTTAGGACTGGTGCTAAGGAAAATTGGGGAAGTTGCATATGAATTAGAGTTACCACAAGGAAGCAAAATCCACAATGTTTTCCATGTATCATGCCTAAAGAAGGCATTGGGACAGCATGTCAGAGCTAATGAAGAGCCACCACCAGTTGATGAAGAAGGGCACTTGATCTTAATTCCAGAGGAGATTTTGGAGGTATGGACGAAACAGCTAAGGAATAGGGGCATTAAGGAGTACTTGGTCAAATGGAAAAATTTTCCTATAGAAGATGCCACTTGGGAGAGTGAACAAGTGCTACAACGAACAGGTTTAGGATTGCTTGTGGGCAAGCAATTTCCAGTAGGGGAGATTGTAAAGTCCCCATCTCCTTGATAGGAACAATTGAGGACTTAGAAGTCTAGTCACTCCTCTAGACTATAGTCCCAAAGGTGAAAAGGGGTTAGGAGGCGCTAAAGTGTCACTGAGGAACTTAATGATATTTTATTAAAGTGACTTTGATGAAGCAGGAAAGGGTTATTTGACTTGAAGAGAAAATAAAGTAATAACCTTAGAAAAAACAATAAAGTGACTCAACTGAAAATTAGAAGATGGAGGTATAAAAGAGAGAGGAGGGCACCTCACTCATTATTCATGTCATTTTCTCTTATTGCTTCTTGAGCTATGCGGCTTATGTTTTGACAGTTTTGAGTAAACAAACCCTAGAGATCAACAAGGAGGTGAAAGATCCCTTTGTTCCTGGTCCAAGCTTGGTCAAGGAGGTGAAAGATACCTCCCTCACCATTCTATTCAGCTACAAGTTGATTTCTGCAGTGGAATAAAGAGGCAAGGCACAGATCAAGAAGTTTTCTACAAGTGGGGCACACTGCTGGAAGAAGATCGGTTCGATTTGGGTAGAAGAAGGGAAATCTGAGGAGAATCTCTTTCCTAGGATTTGCTTGGGCTAGAGTGCCCTTTCTCACCTATTATTGGAGGGTTTTCTCTTCATATTGATTTATTGTGGTCATTGGACGAATTTCCTGAAGGAGGGGGGCTAGAGTGCCCTTTCTCACCTATTATTGGAGGGTTTTCTCTTCATATTGATTTATTGTGGTCATTGGACGAATTTCCTGAAGGAGGGTGCACTGTCAATAGTAGATCTAGTGAGTTTGAGGGTAAGATCACTCTCAACAGCTGAAGAGACTCACCACATGTGTTTTCCATCATCGGATCTATAGATCTATAGTTTATTTCAATGGTTTGGAGGGAAAAGAAGAGGAGGCTGAAATTCCTAGAGGGTTCCCAGCCAGGAAGTGCGCAACTCAACCAAATCTGAGGGCAAGAGTTCAAAAGGGAAAGAAATTGATCTTGTTTATCTTTACATGCTACTATTGGAGGACCTGGAGGATTTCATCTTCACTTATTTTGTATCTTGGAGGCATATTCAGCCAATCTTCTATATCTTATCTATATTATTCCATATCTGTGGATTCCATGTATGGAGGTCAACTTCTTATCTAAATAAAGGTCAGATCTGAAGTTATTGAGTATTTTCTTGTGTTATTTTTCTTGTATCTTGTTATCTCCATGTGTTGTTGTGCTATATTCATTCTTCATATGCTATAAATCTCACTCCAACCCATTAGCGCAACCCTGAGAGGAAAAACCTGCAAAAAACACTCAAGCAATAACACAAACAGGTCAAAAAATAAACCTAAGTTCCTAGAAAATCTACTTGGGAACATTACAAGAACAACGGTGACTAGGTGTTGGAAGATGGAATGTGCAGGTGTTGGAAGTTGGAAGTTGGAACAGTGGACAACGACAACAGGCATGTCGATCCGCGCGCGAGTGTTGGAACAAAAGACCATGGGTAGTCTATATGCGCGGTGCTAGAACCCTGGAATAGAGCAGTGGCAGTGGACAAGCACTGGAACAGAGCCGTGGCAGAGGAGAACAAAGGACGCAACGAGTGAAAAAACGACAGAGCAGAAGAAAAGTTAAGTTCGCTTCGCGCGATGAGAGAAACAAGTGTCGAGTAGGGTTTAAAGCGCAGGGAGTTTAGAATTTAGGTGGGTAGGCTAGATTTAGGTTTTTTTTAATCTTATCCGCGGGTGGGGTCAAGGGTCTGTCAACCGTCCCCAATTTTTTCGAGGGACGATGGAATCGTACCCTAAAAGTCCCCTATTTGAGCGAGGGACAGATTAGGGACGGCTTGGATGTCCCCGATGACGTTACAATTGATTCTAGAACGTTTCCTAGCCTTTATTAAGTCCCAAATATGCCAGAACGCAAGGTACGAGGTTTTTCGAGGGGGGTGGATCCTCATGCAACATAGAAGATAGGCAACCTGTTGACCACCTCTCCAACATAGGTGGTCAACTCCATATGCCATGAAGAGATGCATCATCAGATGCAAATTGGTTGAAGACTTTTGGTTCTACAGGGCATGTTTGGCCCCAACACTTCTTTTTGTAACTAGAATTTCTGCACCCCTGCGTGGGTTAATAATGTAATAGGTCT
>CBVK0101069483.1:0-23996 GCA_900067695.1 Picea abies
CATTTCGCAACTTCGGGACTCCTGTGATGAAGAGTCTCGACTCTTGACTCCTCCAACTCCTGGTATCTGAAATTCCGATTGATGTGCATGTTTCGGGATTTTGGCATTTCGCATTTTGCAACTTTGGGACTCCTGTGATGAAGAGTCTCGACTCTTGACTCCTCCAACTCCCAGTATCCGAAACTGCGATTGATGTGCCTGTTTCAGGATTTCGGCGTTTCGCATTTCGCAACTTCGGGACTCCTGTGATGAAGAGTCTCGACTCTTGACTCCTCCAACTCCCGGTATCCGAAACTCAAAATGGATTCAGATCAACGGTCCACAATCTTGATGATTCGACGGTCCAGATCTTTTCATGATTTTGCATATCGCGAGTTCCTGTTGTGAGTTGCTTCCTTGACTCCTCAAACTCTTGGTATCTGAAACTCTGAAACGTCGTGATTTTCATTTCATGATTTCATCATTTTTGTCGTGAGTTTCCTTGAAACCTCCAACTCCCGGTATCTGAAACCCCGAAATGTCATGGTTTCACATTTCTCAATTTCATCATTCTTGTCGTGAGTTGCTTCCTCGACTTCTGGAGTTTACGCTTCTTATATTTCCATGCCATCATCGTTGTTGATCTTCCTTGCCTACTGGTCGTGATCTTTGCCATCAATGACAAACACGCATACTCTGCACTCTACATGCACATACTCTGCACTCTGCGTGCACCTATGCACTATCTCTTCTGGTCTTCACAAGCTTGCTCTGCTACGTCTTCCCAAAATATTTCTGGTGCCCGCCTGGCACATTATACCTATACTCAAGCCATCATCGCTGCTATACTTGCCATCAATGACAAGCATATGCTGCCTATAAAACATGCCAACACTATAATGCATGCAGAAATGACCTAAAGTTTCCTACTTTTTACCATCATCCCAATCCTAACCCCATTATTCATATGTAAATACAAAGATAAAAGGATCAATTCACTATACCTTGACTTCCCCGTTTGATGTAGATCCCTTTCACTTTCGGTTGCTCCTTGACTGCAAGTTTCCTCCCAAAGTCAACCTGCATTCACAAACAGACAAACAAAGAACTCCAAGCATGCATTTGACCTATGAACTAATGGGTTAGAGACTCTATCAAAATATAATCAAGATTACACATTAAACACCTCATATGGCGGGACGAGAAAAGTACTTATTTTATTAATCTCACAAGAATACATTACAATAGTGATATCGGCCACTGCTCCTCAAATTTGGTCCTGGGCTCCTCTTCAATTGTACTCCAACTGCTTTCATATATGCTTCTCTTCACACAATGGTTGCAAAAGGTTGGGACAAGGGGAATGCAAAATCGGGTAGAGTTTCTTTACTCTTCTTTTTCTCCTCCCAAATGGGTCCCTTACCCCTTCTTTTATAGGCTAGAAAAGGCTAGGTATTTGGTCGAGTGACCAGCTATGGGCAGTCAAACAATTTAGGTAACTTACCCGAAACTGTGAGTTTTGTCTACAACTTTCCATTTTTCGTGCTTTTGTAGGTATACGTGGGCTATAATGGGTCAGCCAGCATATACACACGTGCAGTAGTGGAGTAGGGTGTGTATGCCTTTAAAAATGGTGTTTTAAGAAGTTGTTTCAATAATGTCTTGGAAAAAATGTGTAACATAAGATGGCTTGATGCCAAGTAAGCATATCTGGTGCAATTTAGGGTTATAACAGATGCCCCCTAATGTGTGAGGTCAGAAGAGCATATGATGGTTGAAATACATTATCAATCTTCACCAATCATATGAAACAAGTGAGCCCAGGGACCAGAGTTTGGGATGTGCCATCTGAAAAATAAAAATTATCTCACTGAGGCGGGCATACCCATGTTCGGGATGAAATAAAATCATGGCTGCCAATCAAATACAATATAGATTCATGTCATATAACTATATAAAGTGTAGTCGCAAGCAATACACAGTGGATCTACATCTCGAAATCAAAAAGATATACATGCATAGTATCCATCTTCTAGAAGCTTATAAGACCTGATGGCTAGAGATGAAGTCTTTAGAGCTTGAGCAACAACTTCAAAATATTCAAAACTAGGGTAGGAGTGTAATATGAGTGTATGAATTCACTACCCAAAGATCTTTGATGGCTCGTTGGGCATGGACTAGAGGATCTTGATGATCAGACTGAAGGCTTCATTGATTTCGAACAAAGACTTGATTGGGTTTTTGGGATGGCCATGCATGAGGGCAAGAGACAAACTGCAGAGGGGCTGACT
Source organism: Picea abies (assembly GCA_900067695.1). Classification (NCBI taxonomy): domain Eukaryota; kingdom Viridiplantae; phylum Streptophyta; class Pinopsida; order Pinales; family Pinaceae; genus Picea; species Picea abies. Next base: position 2,271 of record CBVK0101069483.1, read on the forward strand.
CAGGCTTGGTAAAATATTCCCTTGGACAATAGCATGACAAATTATGAGACTCAGGCAACATGGCATTAACATAAGTTCATGATGCAGGAGGCAACGTAAACTCTCCATATGTTTGGAAGAATAACCAAACGAAGGAGGACACAACTCTATGTAGCAAGAAAAACTTCCTAAGGTCATATTAAATCCCATAGTTTGATGAACAAACGGAAGGATGTGCTTTGTACAAGGGCGACTCATTGTGCTACCAATAAAAAGAAAATATTTTTCCCTTCCTCTTTTTGGGGTATATTTGTTTTTTTTGTCTTTTTCAATAATGTTGGAAAAAGAATAAAAGAATGCTACGTTACAAAGGAGGAATGAGTGTCGCAAACATACTAGTTCTAGGCACAAGGACCAGATTGATGTTCAGAGCAAGGATACTCGGAAAAATCCCTCCAGGGGTCAAGGTGTCAAGACGCAAAGGCAAAGTGCTACAAGGCTTGTGTTATAAAGCATGCTTTAGATGGTTCAGTTGAGAGAAACATGGAGCCAGCATTAGGCCAAAGACGTAGGAATGAAAATGCGGTTAACAAGACACAATGATAACATCCTTCGATGTAAGTTTGACGAGCCCAGAGAAGGTAAGCTCAACATTTTTTCATTTTTAGAGAGTCTGAAAAAATGTAAAAGGAGACTCCACTAGGGTACCTTTTTCGAAAGTAGTCTAGTCGGCTCGAAAAAGGGGTAAACTAGCACAGAAAAGACGTTTGTTCAAAACCATTTTAATGAGTGTGATAAAGACAAGATCACTCAACAATCTTTTCAATTTTAAGGAGTCTAAAAAGAGCTTAACTATGGACTCCATATGGGATGTTCTTCTAGACCATTTTAATGAGTGTGAAGGAACAAGGTCACTCGACGATCTTTTCAATTTTAGGGAGTCTGAAAAGAGCTTAACTATGGACTCCATGGGGGTATCTTTTTCGTAGATTTAGTCCCTCATGCCCTAAAAAGGTTTAAAATTATACCTGAGAATACTCTTCTAAAGAACCAAGGTCCCTAGAGTGTACCTTTGTTCGTACAGTTGACCATCCAGACCAAAAAAGGGGTAAACTACCGCTGGATAGACGTGACTTCAAATTTCAGTTTAGCAAGTGTGAAAGGCCACAAGATCGCTCGACAATCTTTTCATGTTTAGAGGGTCTGAAAAGGGCTTAAAAGAAGACCTGTTGTGTTTTGGGAGTTTCGAGGGTGAGGTCAAGAGTGATCAGAAATCATGCAAATGAGGCTCAAACTCGTGATCAGGAAAAACTAATAAGGACTCTAGAGCCTATAGTCATTAGTGACGGCATGGACACCAAAATGCAACCAGGATCTACCTAGGGCATCCATGTTAAGGTAGGCTCTACCACTAAATTACGACACTTCTAGAGAAGCAATGATGGTTCTGTGTTGCAACTCGGTGGGATCGATCCTATAGAAAAGCAGAAAAGACAACAAGATGTAGAAAATGTAGGTGGAATCCCAACTTAAATGCAATGAGTTGGAAAAATGACTTTTTACCAAAGGACCTTCAAAAAGACCCAAAATCTCCAAAAATTTTCCCAATACCCAAAGTATCACTTATCGTAACAATCCATAGAAAACTCTTGAACCATACTAAATGATTTTCAATTTAGAAAACATGACAAAAGGGTCCAAAAAATGACAAAAAGGGGCCAAAAAGTCTATAAATAGAAGCTGGCAGCTCATTATCACCATTGTTAATTAAGAAATTGACTGTGGAGCCAAAAATACCTCTTTGTCAAAAGAGTTTATTCTGGGAGCTTTGGTGGACGGAACGAGCTTCTGATTGGACCAAGTAAGTACATACTAACCCCCCTTGCATATCCATTCTTTATTTAAGAATTTCATTTTGTTTTTTGGGGGGGCGTTGACCTTTAAAATGGTTGACCCTATGCATACACTGGTTGTCTTAGGATAGCCAGCGTATGCCCACGTGCAGAGAAAATACTGCATACGGGCATACGTGACTGTCTACATTACAACCCACATATACCCTCCCTCATAGGAAAAAAATAATTTAAAGAATACAAGGGATAATCCTTCCTGAGAGAGAGAGCACGAGGACTTTGATTCTGCGGTCTCAGATAACCCTGATGTGGTAGTTTCTCTAGCTCAATGCGGCTTGTTTAAGTTCTTCCAAAGTAAATTTATGCGGGCACAACCTAGGATATCGAATGCCTTGATTGATTACTAGCACCCAGATGCGAAGGCATTCATGCTTGAGGGACATTCGTTGACTCCAACAACTGAAGATATCTTCTCTTTGACTGGCCTCTCAAGGAGAGGGGAACCAGTCAAGCTTCACACGTTTCCTTCTGGGCCTCATGACATAGCAGAGTTGATTAACCTCCATTGCGAGGTAGGTACTGACATGGTGGGTACTCAGGTGTTGGTTCATAAGATCAACAACCTATCGCTGAAAGCGATAGTTCTACTCATTGGGCGGATTACTGGATCCACAATTTTACACTAGGCTTCTAGGGCGCACATGAATTGTGCGGTTCAGTTCTTAAATGCACAAATATTTGACTGGAGTACTACATTACTTGTCTGCATGAAAAGGCAGTTGACGGAGTGTCGGATGTGGAGGCACATAAACTTTGGATTTGGTATTATCCTTTGTGTTTTCTTCTTCGAGAGGGTACCTAGTCTGAGTCCGAGGGAGATTGTTCGAGGGCATGTAGCCTCCTCTTTAGCAGTGAACAGATGGGTGGTGCTATTTCTGCCATAGGGGGGAGGGAGGACTATTGAGGCCTTTGATGACAAGTTTTTTTATTGGTGGTATCGACAAATTTCGACAATAGAGGACTATCCCTATGATGGAATTGACTTTTCCAGGGACCCAGACATGGGCGTACCTCCCAGAGTGGTACGAGGAGAACTAGGTAAGTTTTCTTTTCAAATTTTTTTAATTTTTATGTTGTTTATATATATATCATTTTTTTTTGTATACCAGAGTAATTGAAAGATATGTGTTTGTTGTGTGCAAATGTTCGACCGGTGCGTCCAACAGATTTTGCGAGGACTAGGCGACGTCCTCGACCAGAGGTCGCACCAGCCGCAAGCGGTGAACCAGCAACAGTAGGGGGACCTCTAGCCGGTGAGGCTGAGAGAGTTTTGAGACGAGTAGAGTGGAACTTTACCTCGCTTACTCGCACATTCACCATGGAAGAGATCGAGGATATGCTGCCATCTATGCGGCCTCATGTAGTGGGGGCACCATGGACGTGGGTTGGGCTTTTTCGGTTTTTGGAAAACGTCGTTGATCATTATAACAGGGCCAATAGGCCCTGCCCTTAGTTAGGCTGGACTTCTTACGTGTCGATGGCACTACTTTTATATTTTTTAGGGCATAATCCCCGTGACTTTCTACTGGACGTATTTTTTAGGCGCTTGCGCCCACCCATGTACTCTGATATTTTTGATATTATATATGGATTTTTATGTGTTTATGGACTACATATTTTTACAAATGTATTTACATGTGTGTGTGTGTATTTTTATTTACATGTGTGCAATATGCCAATCTAATACATGTGTGTGTGTGTATTTTTCTTTACATGTGTGCAATATGCCAATCTAATACATGATTATCTAGGGCGTCTGTAACTTGATTCAATCTCCTAGGAACATGGATATACGTAATGTAATCAAAGCTTTGTTCTAAGAGATGTACCCTAAGGAACCGTCAGTGTAGAGTATGATCGTAAATGAGGTAAACTCCATTTAACTTAGACACAACCAACTAAGCATCTAAATATACCCGGAGGCGAGAAATACCATGCGACAAAGCGTCACGTAGGAACTCTAAAACTACATTGTATTCGGCAACATTGTTTGTGGTGTCACCTAAACAGATACCTCCTGAAGATAACAGCTGGCTCTGAGGTGTGAAAATCACCCAAGCCATGGAAGCAAGCCTCTGAGTGTGTCAACTAGCACCGTCCGCAAACCCAACGAACACCTTTGATTCACTTGACATCTGCCACAGTGAAAAAGATAACATTAAAAACCACACATTTACAAAACCAAAAAGACAAAAACTAAAAAATGCAAATGTATACGAACTATACATATGTTACAAAAATTTACCCAAGGTGACCTACCTATGAGTAATACTTCTTGAGGTAGAGCCCATTTCTAGGCTCCGCCAAAACATTTCCCTCAAAGTCTACCAGACGATAAGTGCCCTTTTTTAGAACCTCTTTTACGATGAAAGTTCTGAACCACATGGGTTTGAATTTGCTTGCCCCCGGGGGGTCTTTATCTTGGTCATAGACCAGGACAAGGTCGCCTTCAAAGAAAATCTGAGGACAAATGGACCAATCATACTAACACTTAACTTTTTGTTTGTGAGCTTCGTTGGCCAAGGCCGCATCACAACGTTGCTCATTGATCTCTCAAGGTATAATAAATGCTCTTCAAGTGGTAAAGTGTCTGGCAATAACTGTACTACCAATTTTAGAGACAGGATATGGAACTCTATAGGCAAGACTGCTTCCATCCTGTAAACAAGTTGAAAATGTGAGAAACCGATTACAGTCTTAACAAACGTTCGGTAAGCCCATAATGTCGAGTATAACATCAAATGCCAATTTGACTTGGCCGAATTGATCGTTCGTTGTAGGGTGGTATTAAGAGATTTATTGACAGCTTCCACCTGACCATTCGCCTATGGGTAGTAGGGTGACAAATGTTCTTGCCTCAACCCAAGATTTGATGTTAACTTGGTCATCATTATGTTCTAAAAGTGACTGCCATGGTTAGTGACAATCTCTCTCGGGACGCCGAAACTTTCTATAATCTGGTTAAACAAAAATAGAGCGATAGTCTCACCATCATCCTTGAATGTTGGCATAGCTTCGACCCACTTTGTGAAGTAGTCTACGGCTACGATGATATAACGGTGTCCCATTGTTGAAGGAGGGTTGCATGTAGTTTAATCAATCCCCCACTTGGTGAAGGGACCAATGGTGATAACGGGAAACATGGGAGCGGGGTGTGCCCTCATCTTTCGAGAGAAGATCTGACATGGGTGGCACTTCTTGACTGATTCGATACAATCTTTGATTAACATCGTCCATAAGTAATCAGTTCATAAAATATTTTGGGTTGTTGCCAACCCAGACAAATGACCACCACATGCTCCAGTATGGCAATCGTTAAGCATGATCTTCGCTTCTTCATGAGTAAGGCATCGGCGAAGGATGCAATCTACACCTCGACGATACAACGTGTCTTCGAGTATAAGATAGTTCTTAGCCTGATGGCATATACGGCGATGCTTGTCATGAGAAGAAGAGGTGGGGCACTTCAAAGTTTGGAGATAGACAAGTATATCTCCATACCAAGGGTCCGAAGATGCGATCAAAAACATGTCTCCTTGAATAGGCAACTCTTTGGGCAGAACATCACCTGACTCGACTGGAAGTTCCGAAATGAGTTCCGCAAAAACCGATGACTTTTTGGATTTCGCAGAAACAAAATCTAAGTCAAATTCCTGGAGGACAACTATCCATATACTGATCTTTCTACCAATTACCTATCATGCCAACACGTATTGAAATGGATTCACAATGAAAATGACGGTGGTCTTGTGGAACAAGATATAATGACGGAACCATTGAACAGCATGAATTGTTTCCAACACAAGTTTTTCAATGTGGGAATAATTGAGTTCTGGTCCAACCAGGCCTCGGCTCAGGTAATAAATTACATATTCTAAGAGAAAATCATCCTCCTAAACTAGGACCATATCGATGGTCAACTCTGCCTCAGCCAAGTATAATAATAAATCTTTGTTATAATTGGGTGGCTGAAGTAGAGGGGCAGTCGTGAGGGCGCGTTTCAACACTGTTAAAGAGCATTGAGCAGCTTCGTCCCAATGAAAAGGAACGTCCTTATTCAGTAAACGCATAAAACCCTTGGTGATCTCGCCATGGTTTGCGATGAAACGCCACAAAAAGTTCGCTTTTCTCTGTAAACTCTGAAGTTGAAGGATTGTACGCGAGGGAGGCAACTGAACTATTGCCTCAACCTTGAGAGGATCGACCATGATCCCTATTGTTGAAACTATGAAATCTAGCAGACAGCCTGACGTCACACAAAATCTGCATTTGTTGGGATTCAAGCGAATCTAGAAGTAGTGACATCACTCAAAGATAAGTCAGAGGTTTGTAGGATGATCATTTCTCTTACGAGATCATGATGCTAAATCATCTAGGTAGGCCTCGATGATATGTTTGATATTGTGGAAAGAAAAAGACATGGCCCGCTGAAAAGTTGCTCCAGCATTTTTCAGACCAAAAGGCATCTTATGATAAGTGAATGTACCCCATGGAAAAATGAAAGTTGTTTTGTGTTGGTCTTCGGGTTTAATTTGTATCCGATTATATCTCGAAAAACCATCCATGAAAGAAAAGGCCTTGCAACCTACGCATTCATCGACTATATGGTCAATAAATGGTGTGGGAAAATTATCTTTTGGACAGGCTTTGTTCAAATCACGGAAGTCCATACATGTTTCTTCTTTCTTAGGATTAACCAGACGAAGCTTCTGCTGAACCAGCTTAGCATCAGGATACGTCATGATTTCATGTTCAACAATTTTTGGATCGATGCCTGGCATTTCCTCGTAAGACCAAGAAACAATGTCATGGAATTCCTTAAATAAATCTATGTAGATTCGAATCTCTTCGGGGGAGCAATCAACTTTGATGTAAACATTCTCCACGACGCTAGGGGTTTTGGAGATATTAATAGGTATAGTTTCAGCAATGGTTGTCGTATTACCCTCGGCATAAAAAACATGCGTATCCAAAGGATTGATAGGACAAGACCTATCTCTAGTCATAGTCAAAGTGAATTCCCCTGCTTCAATTTTTCTTAACTCTGGGAGGAAGTAAGATCTGTGATGGAGATCGTCCCAGGGTTTGTCTGAACTAGTCATTGCTTCAATATTTGCTTCATCTGAGGGAAAGACTATGTCTAAAGAATCTGTATCAGCGAGGGAACCTTGAGCCCAAATAGGCTCTAGAATTGGATCTAACTCTTATGTGGGAGTTGGATCGGGGTCAACGGAAGCTTGTTGGACTAAAGAGTATGCCACTTCTATCGTAGACAAGGGCATGGACATACCATGGTGCACTGTCCCTTCCATCATGGTTGATGGGGAAGGAATAATCCACGGATCGTTGAAGTAAGTCGTGCGAAACGATGAAACTTGGAAAATATCAACCTTATGGTGGTCTGATATGAACTTAACATCACTTTGAGGAGGTGGGTAATAAAAGTACCCATCAAAGGTGGGCACAAACCAACCCCTATGTTGACGACGTCGGGTTGAGGGTTATCATTGATTGGGACCGCGAATGCCCCCAATGAAGGGTCAAGACGGGAGAAAGACAATTGATCAATGGTTACGATTCAGCCCTCATGTGGAAACAACAAGACTTGGAAAACTGTAGTGACCACTACTTGCATGGAATAGGTCCAACTCCTTCCTAACAAGAGATTGTAGTCGAGAGCACATTGACCACTTCAACCTCGACACACACAGTCTTCCCTCCTAACTGCATGGAAAACAGGGGATAATGCCATGTAGTCGGAACGAACGACCGTCAAAAGCAGTAAGAAGAGTAGGTGACGAAGACAAAGTGCGCTAGCCAATGGCCTTCCAACATGCCAAAGACATTACGCATGTTGAGGCTCCCTCATCAAACACCGTGCAGAAAATGTTCTGAGTAAACATTTTCGTGGTGTAAGCCACTACTATCTGGAATGTTATGTGGTAAGGGAGACAAGGTTTTAAGTCGATCGTATCAAGCGTGATCGTACCTGGATTACAAGTCTCGAAAGATCCTAAAGCGGATAATAGATCCTTTCTCTAGGAAGGGCAGCTCTGGAGGACCTCCAAAGCAGACATCTCACAAGGGGTTTGAGACAAATCCTTCACCATAGAGTAGTTCTGGGTGGCCCTTGCATTTGGGTTGTGAGAAGCTTTCTTGAGCGCACCTTTTGGGATGAGGATCATTATTTATCCCAACGTCTTCTCAATATGGAGAGGAAGAGATGGGATTTTAGCTTCTTTACCTTTCTCAGAGGTTCTTGGCTTGTTGTAGTCATGTGCTCTAGTCGATATATAGGAATCACCATTCATCATATACACATTCGTGGATGCAGGATTTCTCAAAGACGGAGGGGGTCCTTGATTGCCCCCTTCCGCGCTTGTAGAGGCTTGGGTTATATTTTTCCCATGTTGAAATGGGTTCGTTAAGATATCAGGTTGTTGTTGTGACAATAAATTTTGGGCCTCCACAAGCCAAGGGCACTAGTGAGTCGAGTGGTCTTCCACGCACAGGTTACACGGATACTTCGACTTCCTTTTTTCGGTGTTTCCCCCGCCAGCATTATTAGTGGGTTTCTTATCCCCCTTACCCTTCTTACCTTGTTTCTTCTTTCCATCACACCATGTATATCCAACGTTTGGGTAGGGGGAGCAGCCCGACCAGTGGTCTGGCTGGCCGTTGTGTGTTGTATAGACAGTTGTTGCAATTGTTTTGTCAGTTGTTCAGTGGGATTTATTTGTGTTGAACCAACAATACCATCGGCATGTGGTCAAGTTATCTATCTGGTTTTATCAAGTATTTATCATGGCACATCCGGAAATATTTCGTACAGTAGACCAAACTGAGAATAAATCAGCTCAAGTTGTTGAGCTCTCATGATTTCACCCTCTTCGGAAAACACTCCTGACGTTGCGACGTCTTTGGATAACTGTGGGACCAAATACTTAAGGAAGCACTCAAGCAGGAATGTTGGTGGGACTGGCACCTTAATCAAACTCTTCCATCGTCTCCATTCTCAGATGTGATCAGAGATATGGTCCGCTTTTGTCTGTTCGAAATTGGCCAGCAATTTTGTGTCGACGTCGTATCTCATAAGTAATTGGAAATGGTTTATGAAATCCATTTCCAATTCTCTGAAGGAAGAGTATCTTAAGCGGTTAATATCAATGTACCATTTCGTGGCACTCCCAATGAGAGTGCATTGAAACAATCTCAACTGTATGGAGTCATATTTCAATGAATTAGACGAGCACCAAAGGTGAAAGGTAGTCACATGATCTCCTAGATCTTTGTTAGGCTTGGCCTCGAAATTTGGTATGTCCAAAGGCAACTTCATTGGCATAGGGGGTCAACGCGTATCATGATAGATAGGGTCATTCATCAACCTTGTCAAGTTTTGAAAATGCAAGGTTGTCAGAAATGGTAGTTTGGGTTGATGGTTATAACCATGGAAAAATGGGCCTGGAGTTTGATTGGCACCAAGTTGCCAGGAAGATTTGGTTTTTTGGCCAAGGTTCTGGTAAAAACCATGGCCATGACCAGCGTACGGATTCTGCGTTTGTGGAGACATCATCGACTGATTTCCAAAATAGGACGTAGACTGTTGGGCGTGCATTGCATTCGAAGGACTTTGGGAAGGGTTTCCCCATGCTGATCCCATGGGCGTAGATCTTGTGCCTTGCTCGGGGTTCCATTGGTTGTGAAAAGGGTTTACCCTGATCGACATTCATGACGAGGGAACTGATCCCTGACAAGAACTCCAAGGTCCTGGTGCGGAAGGAATTCCTGGGTTTGCCCCCTGTGCAGGAATAGTACCCTGCATAGGATTTGGTTATCCATAACCAGGATTTCCCTCGGTCGGAAAAGAAGCTAACGAGAAATCATTGTTACCAAAAGCTCTGAACAAAGAAAACAATGTCGAACCTACTGGCATGCTATGAGAAGGTAGTCCTTGACTCCCTGCTCCAAACGAGCTATGGTGTGTGTTCGGTCCAGCGGAATGTTGGTGAGAACTGTCGAGTGAAGGGGACGAAGGAGGGATATGACCTCCTCCATAAGGGAAAGAATTAAAGGAAGTTGATGTGCCCCCCATGAATCCTTGCAGAGGAGCGTTAGAGCTCCCTACCCCCAGAACTAAAGTCTATAAAGTGGAGTAGGAAAGTACAGGTCGTGTACCTGAGCTAGGCATCCTGTATGAGAACGGAGGGCCTGTCGCACTCTGTGTGAAAGGAGCAGTGGCCGTTGCCAAAGACGGGATCGGACCACTGCTCGAGGTAGAGACAGTCGATACCATGGTGGCTCAGACCGATGACGATGGGTTAGGAGGTGGAACACCCCCTATGGTGACAGTCATAGTGGGAATAGGATAATTTCCGGAAGAAGTGGCAACATTTGTTTCCATTGTTGCATGTGACACTGTCTGGGGCTCGTAAGGATAAATCTGTACGATGATGGGCACCAAAAGATCAGTGGTCGGAGTTTTAGATGGACCAAGAGCTTCCACTCCAAGGTCTGAAATGGTTAGTTACTTTGGATGTTCGTCGGGCACAATTTCCTGTGACCCGATCGCTTCAAAAGACCCTTGTTGGTCTAGCTTTCACCTTAGTGGTGGCAAGGGTGGCTCGAGTGTAACCGGTGGCAGGCCAAGAAGCCTTTGTGACCAACGGAGCTCGTGATCCTCCACTGTGTGAGAAGATCAAAGATACACTAGGGCTTTCTATTTGTTCAAAAATAGCACACACTAGAAAAAGTCCCTACGAGATAAAACAAGCAATCACTAAACTAGTTGGAAGAACAGTTACAACAACCAACACTAGAGCAACTTGCCAGTGCAAGTGAAACTCGAATACAGAAGCACCCTCTAGGTATACACTACAAAGTGTGGCCTGATGTCTGTCCTAGGTACCGCGCTCTACCCCCACAGTCAACTATGTAAGTCCCTAAAATAAAGGAAACTAGGTTGCTAGTGCGTGAATAGTCACCAGACAAGTACAATCGACAGTCAGGTGGACCGCAATGAGCAGGGTATCAAGCCTGAAACCTGTCAAGGGTATCGAAAGAAAGTGGTCTGGAAGAAAACTAAGGATCTAGAATGGATTCGAGACCCACGAAGCTCTATGGAAAATTCTATCAACTGAATCCCAAGACAAGCCCTCTATATGTGTTCCCCACTATGCTTGGTCCGGCTTTGGAGGGGTTATCTCCACTACCTTTCCGCACACGACCTCGTGTTTCGCCCATGTGTTAGAGGGGGGTCCTGGATAACTTTCACGATACTAGACTTTTAACAATCCCTAGTGTTATCACAATGTAAATTCCCAGAGGTTGTTGGAAAGCAGAAGAAACTTACCAAAGGTAACTTTATCCAACCACTTCGAAACTAGGATCTAGCCCTGCCAGTTTCAAAGAGAGATCTCTCCGTAAGATTTAACTTTGTTTTAAATTTAGATATTAGGCTAGTTAAAATATGTAGGACCGAGTCGTTTGTTTTTATAAAATGGCTGAAAGGTTTTATGCATTCATTGGGATATGGGGTATGTTTTATAAAGGTAGAGATCAAAGAACAGATGTAAAGATTATTTTCACAGGGAAGGATAATGCAACTATCGGATTCTTTAGAAATAAAAAGATGGACAACAGAAAAAGGTGAGATTGATTCATTATAACCAAGAAGCATTTAAGAATTTATTGACTACAACATAAGAAGAAAAACACTTAGATCTTTAAAATCTAGGAACGGAGTACGCAAAGGCAAATTCTGCAACTTTAACTCCTTTGAAATGATCAGGTTAGAAAACAAGATGATAACTAAGAGAGATACACATTCAACTAAGAATAGAAAACTTCACCAACAGATGACACGCAGGAATCCTGTGAAACGTCTATTTATATTACTGGAATATCTCTTGATAAAAAATACAATGCTTACAGCTTGCTAGGGTGTAAAAATCAACCCTCACTACTTCGAAGTTTGAAGTATTTATCACAAAAATTACAAACTACCATGTCATTAACTTATCAGGTTGTGGCAGATTCTAAATTTAACTAACTAAATAACAAGATGCAAAAGTGTATGAATTGATGATGATTTGTTGTATCCGTCATGTTGATTTTGGGGAAGGTCGTTGGTGAGTCATTCACATGACATTTACTGTTTTGCCTGCTGAGTTGGATTGTACACCTCATCCCTCATTCAATCAAAGTGCACAGCTCCTCCCATCTTTGCTGACTGGGAATGGTGACTTTAAGCAGTCTTTGATATATTTCACCCATTTCTGTATATTTAGAAAAAGTAGGCTTCATGGTGAAAATATATTTGATCTCGTGTTGAATACTGAGGTTCGGCTTCAAAGTCTCTAGGAATGCCTTGCCTGTGATGCTACCCTGTATACCGGAAAACTTGGAACTGTTCTTGGCCACTGTGGCGATCTTCTACTTGTAGTTAGGGACGATCATCGACTTGTCATTTAGAACCAGCAAACTAGGAAGACCTTTCTTCTGTAACACCTCAATCTTGTTGAAAAATCTTTGGACCTCGATATCCATGTTCTGAGCTTTCTCCTCCAGCTGCATCATCAATCCTCTTTTGGTCAAAACTATTTTGACTTTGAGGATAGTTTATGTTATGTCCTCAATTTTCAAGTCTTCCAGCTCTTCCTTAGTCTTTGAATTAAGAAACTTAATGATTTCATTAGCTTCAGTGGGAATTTCACCCAGTTCTCCGTTTATCTTGTCAATGGCCATCCTGCTCCTTAGCACCGGCTCATGCTGCTTGAACATGATTTGCACCATGGGCCATATTTTGTTTATGGATTCGGAGATATCTGTCCAAATATTTTACTGAGCCTCTGCTAATGTTTTGCCTCCCACGATTTGTTTTTGAAGTTGTTATATTTCCTTCTTGAGCTTTTCTGATGCTTTCCTCTCAATATTATAGCTTGTTTGGTAGGATGACTTAAGATCCTGGAGGTTTTCAACCTCCTTTTTTAGTCTATTGATCTTTGTTCCTTTCAAATTCATTTCTTCCATTGATTTTGCTAATTCTACAGTTTTTTCCAGAGCTGTTAGGGGGGTTGTTGATGGTTTGTTATGTTAGATGTAAAGCTTCCATGAGCATGTTGTATGTATATGTTTTAGTTGCACGTAGTCTAAAAAAATAAATTTAGGTGGCATTTCTTAGTTGACTACTGGGTATGCTATTGTATGTTCCGCAGTATGGGAACGAAAGACATTCCTAGAGTAGCATGTTCTGACCTTAGCGGATGGGAATGTTACCAATTGGCATCAGAGCATGAGTGGTTTTTCTGGAGTGGCATTCCCTGGCCTCAGGTTGGTCGAGGGGATCATTATAGTGTGGTATCAGAGCACAGTTAAACATTGAGCTTGGATGGGCCAAAAGGGTGCAATTGAAGTGAATATTCACAGAAAAGTAACTTCAAAGTGACCAGAATTAGAGTCATAGAGTGTCCTTGGAAAAGGTTGGCGTACTGGCACGCGTGGTAAATTTGGCACCGCACGGGAAACCCTGGCGTGTCAGTATGTGTGGTAAATTGTGGCGTCGCGCGGAAGATTATTACATGTAGATGCATGTGCTGAAATTAGCCTTGCATGGTAAGCACACCCATAGTAAGGTTCACATGGGGTGCACAAGTTTTTATTAACGCAGAGGAGTTTTTTTGGTATGCACATAAGTATGAGTATAAGTTGTTTCACGGCGGTGTATTCAGTAGTATGCACAGATATTTGAGCGTGAAGGAATATGTTAAACTTGACATGGGGTATGCATAGGACGAAAATGCATGTGGGCGTAGTATCGAAACTGTGCGCAGTAGATATTGGCGCACAACGCCAGAGTAGTGTGCATAAGTAGTCGGTACGACGAAGAAGAAATGCACAGTGGATTTAAGTGCGTAGAGAAGCGTTTACCTTGTAATATTGTTATGCACGATAATATAAATGAAAAAGGCGAGTTAATGCAAGCGAATTCGCTTGGAAGGCGAGGAGTCTGAGTTTAAATTGCATAATAATAAAAGAAACATAAACACATAACCGCATTGAAGCATTAATTAAAAAGAATTTTGAATTTTAATTTCTTCCGATTTAGACAAATAAAAATAAAATATAAGATTACAAGAAAAACTTATTATAAAAGAAAACAAGAGTCATAACATCGCCAGATAAAAATTGTAATAAAACAGTCTAAAATCCATTTATGTATTTATATAATCATATTAATAACAAAATTACAAAAGGGTGATGAAAACAGTTAGCCCGTTGTATAAAGGACCATTGAAGAACAGGCCTATCATCTCTTGTACTTCTAACTCTGCTACAGGTTGTTCAAAATTCGTTGAGACATGCTTATCTTATTTCAAGACTTACTTCAGCTTAGCAATCTCTACCTTTAAAGAGGAGTCTAACCAGATCGGTTGATTTTCTCCAATGCTTTCAGCCGCTTCAACCATTGATTCCTCCTTCTTATGTCGCTTACTCCTTTTCTTCTTAGTGGCTGTCCTGTTGATGACTAAATCCTTTATAATGGGATTCAGCTTGACTTCTGATCTTTAGTCTATAACCGTCTCTGTGTGGAACTTAGTTGCTACTAGGTGCGTGAGGACCCTTTCCTCCTTATTCGCAGGAAAGCCTAGCATGTTGCTTGAATAACCAGTTTCACTCGACTTAGCTTTGTCCATGTATCTCGAGTTAGGGATACCAAAATGTATCTTTACAGAGAGCAGGAAGTCGAGAAACTTGAAGATTACTACTGTTATGGATACACAAATATCTTCATACTTGGGGAGTGGTAATTATAGAACTCCATTTATTAAGCGCAGACAGATTACGTACAAAGAGCGTTGGGTTGCCATGCTCGGCCAATCCATTTCAAATGATTAGCTGTTGAGTTCGTTACATGGCAGCGTTCAACTAACGTCACATGGCTACGAATTACCGAACAAATGGAGTAGGGTGATTTGACTAGCCGTCACCCGCTCCATGAGTGGTGGATTTGACATGTTGGGACACGTGATACTGCGTCTTGGCAAAAGTGGTTTCGACAATACAACCTTCTTGCGCAAGTGTATCTTGGAAGACACTCTGTGTCAGTGTTCTCAAGACTTGGGTCTTATCTAGAATTGTCATGGTGATAACACCAGGAAACCAGGAGTTATAATGATGATGTGTATGTTGAATCGAAATGGTGCATATTCTTGTGAAATTGTTGATTTGTTAATCTGATTAGTTTCGATGGCTACATGTTTTGAAGAATTAACAACAACTCGGTCACGAAAGACTAGTGCAGAGTCCGTAGGAATGGAAGAGGCGCAGGAGGATTACAATCATCCAGATAATAGAAGAAGGATGGATGTCCATTTGAGCATGGAAGGAATGAACTCCAACGGACATGGAGAAGAAAGAAATGAAGATATGAATATGGTTGAGACCATTAAGAATTTGCAGAAGGATGTCCAAATCCATAAAGCTGATAATGAAAGGCTTATGAAAGCCAAAGAGTAGCAGGATGACTTCAACATGAAGTTATTGGAAGGTTTGAATAGAATAGAGAAGAAATTGGTCAAGGAGAGTAACTCAAGTAGATTTGAGAGTCACAAATATTCAGAGGAGAAGAGAGAAGTAAAAAGTGTTACTAGACATCACCATCATTCCCATAGGAATTCCCATAAGAGAATAGGAAACAACTCAAGTCTATCCCCTGTCAGAAGGTATAAGAGATATGGGGTGGATGAGCTGCGAGGAGAAATGAACAAAATCAAACCTCCTACATTTGATGGTGAGCACAAGAAGGATGAATATGTCGAAACATGGTTGCTAGGCATGAGGAAGTATTTTCAATTGCATAATTATTCTTCTTATGTTGAAGCTAGAATTGCTATCTATCAACTCAAAGGAAATGCCTCCATGTGGTGGGATCAACTTGTGCAAGTATATCACATTGTCGAGAAAAGTGTTACTTGGAGAGAATTCAAGAAGTATTTTGAGAAGAAGTACTTGACCAAGAGATACTATGACAAGAAAATGAAAGAGTTCTTTGAACTCAAGCTTGGAAGTACGACCATAGATGAATATGAGAGAAGGTTTATGGAACTGTTGAAGTATGTATCTTTCATTAAGGATGAGACATTCAAGATTCAATGGCACTTAAGTGGATTGCCATCATTCATCAGTGAAAAAATACAATATGATGATCCCAAGACATTAGAAGAGACCATAAGAAGAGCTAATTGCTTATATGACCAGCTGAAAGCAAGACTAGCTTTCCAAAGGGCTTGGGAAGACAATAAGAAATTTAATATGGATCAAAGGAAGAAGGGAGCTAAGCCACCATTCTTCATAAATAATCCACAATGGCAACAAACGCATAAGGAAACCAGAGTGATTGAAACAGGGAGTCAAGGGCCAAGAAAACCACCTATGCAATGTTGGGGTTGTAAAGGAGACCATAGGTTTAGAGATTGTCCTCACAGAGGCGGAAAAGGAAGGATTGTTCACCATGTAAAACAAGTTGAGATAGTAGAGGACATGGGCAGAAATGTGCCAAGGATTTATGCAGCCCTAGACAACAAGCAAGCAAAGTATCAGTCCCACATGATTGAAGTGGAAGGTATGATCAACAACCAAACCCTTGCTATTTTAATTGATTCAGGAGCTAGCCATAGTTATATAGACCCAAAGATGGTGGAAAGTTTTCATTTGCCAAGAAGCAAGCATGGGAAATCCTAGTTGGTGCAACTAGCTACAGGAGCCATAAGAAAAGTTAATGAGATGGTTAACTCTTGCCTCATAGACATGAATGGACTAAATACCAGGGAAGATTTGAACATCTTACCCTTAGGTTCCTACGACTGTTTAATTGGGATGGATTGGTTGGAACTACATCATGCTCTATTGTATTTTCATAAAAAAGCATTCACTTGTTTGGATGAGGAAGGGAACCAAAGGAAAGTGCAGGGAATTCCTAGGACAGTAACCGTTAGAGAAATTTCAGCATTACATCTAAAGAAATGTTATAGAAGGGAACGTCAAATATTTGCAACTCATATGGAGGAGACACCTAGAGACGAGGTGCCAAATTTGGAGGATTATCCAGTCCTGAAAGAGTTTGAAGATGTATTCAAGGAAGTACCTGGACTACCCCCAAGGAGAGACATTGATTTCTCTATAGATTTGATGCCTGGAGCAGCACCAGTATCAAAGACTCCTTACAGAATGAGTACACCATAATTGAATAAGTTGCAAATGCAGCTTGAAGAACTTCTGAAGAAAGGGTATATACTCCCAAGTGTATCACCTTGGGGTGCCCCATTCTTGTTTGTGAAAAAGAAATATGGAATGTTAAGATTGTGCGTTGACTTCAGACAATTGAATAAAGTGACTGTTAAGAACAAATATCCTCTACCAAGGATTGACGACCTCATTGATCAATTGAAGGATGCAAGGATATTTTCAAAGATAGATCTTAGATCGGGATACCATCAGGTAAGAATTAAAGAAGAGGATATCAACAAGACCACCTTCAGGACAAGGTATGGTTGTTATGAGTTCACAGTGGTACCATTTGGATTGTCAAAT
The DNA here is from genome assembly GCA_900067695.1 of Picea abies. Lineage (NCBI taxonomy): Eukaryota > Viridiplantae > Streptophyta > Pinopsida > Pinales > Pinaceae > Picea > Picea abies. The sequence continues at coordinate 19,751 of CBVK0101069483.1, forward strand.
GCACCAGTTGTTTTCATGTGCTTAATGAATGTTTTTTTCCGAGAGTATTTGGACAAGTTTTTCATTGTCTTTTTGGATGACATTCTTATATATTCCAAGTTAGAGGAAGAGCATGAACATCATTTGAGGATGGTGTTGCAAGTATTAAGGGAACATCAGTTGTATGCCAAATTGAGAAAGTGTTGATTTTAGCAAAAACAAATTCATTATTTGGGGCATATCATCTCAAAAGATGGGATAGCAATGGACCCTGAGAAGGTAGAAGCCATTAGAGAAATGTCAGCACCAAATAATGTGACAGAGGTCAGATATTTCATGGGCCTTGCAGGCTACTACAAGAGATTCATTGGAGTATTCTCGAAGATAGCACACACAATCACTTATTTTCAAAGAAAAGGTATGAAGCTTCAGTGGACGTCGGATTGTGAAAAGAGTTTCCAACATTTGAAACAATTATTGACAAGTCCTCCAATACTAAGGATTGTAGACCCAAATGAAGATTTCAGTGTATGCATAGATGCATGTAATGAAGGATTGGGTGGATTCCTCGGTCAAAATGGATTTGTGATATGTTATGAATCAAGGAAGTTGAAGGAGCATGAAAGAAACTATGCCACTCATGATTTGGAGTTGGCAGCCATAGTGCATGCCTTGAGGAAATGGAGACACTACCTCATGGGAAATAGGTTTGAGCTAAGAACAGACCACAATGGTTTGAAATATTTATTGGATCAGTCAAATCTAAATGATATAAAAAGAAGATGGTTATAATTTCTAAGCGAATATGACTTTGATATAAGGCATATCAAAGGGAAAGAAAATAAAGTGGTTGATGCACTCAGCAGGAGAGTACATGAGCTTCATGCTATAGCCATCAGCATGTATCAGAATGATGTTAAAAGAAAAATTATGGAGGCTGCAAATACAGATCTGTAGTACAGAGAATTGATAGCAAAGCTATAGCAAGGTAAGACACCACAAAAGATGGATATTTATAAGTTGGGAGTAGATGGAATATTGTTGCACAAGAACATAATTTTTGTACCAAATGTCCAGGACTTGAAACGTATAATTTTGCATGAGATGCATAATGCTCCTTATGCAGAGCACCCCGGATATCATAAAACCGTAACAGTGGTCAAGAGCCAATACTTTTGGCCAGTTATGAAGAGAGAAATTGTAGAATACATCACTAGGTGTATGGAATGCCAGAAAGTTAAAACAAAGCATAGGCACCCAGTAGGATTGTTGCAACCTTTTCCCATTCCTGAATGGAAGTGGGAAGTGGTGACAATGGATTTTATTACGGGATTGCCCAGAACAGGAAAGCTACATGATTCAATTATGGTAGTGGTGGACAAGCTTACAAAATATGCCCATTTCATTCCACTAAAAACTACTCACAAGGCAACAGATGTCGTTGATGTTTTCATGAGGGAAGTGGCACGATTGCACAGAATTCCTAAAACAATTGTATCTGACAGAGACGCAAAATTCATCTCGAATTTCTGGAAAGGATTGTTCAAAGGATTCGAAACAAATATGAGCTTTAGTACATCTTACCATCCTGAGTCTGATGGATATACAAAAAGAGTGAACAGGTTGATAGAAGATATGTTGAGAATGTATGTGATGGACAAACCATCAAAATGGGAAGACTACTTACATTTAGTAGAATTCGCTTATAACAATGGGTATCAGGCATCATTGAAAATGAGCCCATTTGAAGCACTTTATGGCAGAAGGTGCAATACTCCAGTAAGATGGGATAACCTTGTTGATAGAATAGTAGTTGGGCCAGAGTTGCTCAAGGAGATGGAGGACCAAATGTTAAAAATTAAGCAAAATTTGAAAATTGCCCAAGACAGATAGAAGAGTTATGCAGATAAAAATAGGACCCATGGAGAATTCAAAGTGGGTGATCATGTTTTCCTGAAAGTAAAAGCTAACAGGATTTCTCTGAAGCTGGGAAGTTGCACCAAGTTGGCAGCTAGATTTTGTGGACCATTTGAAATCCTAGAGAGGATTGGTCCAATTGCTTATATGATTGCATTGCTTGCATCTATGTATATTCATAATGTCTTCCATGTATCATTGCTAAATAAATATATACCCGATGCTAATCATGTTATTGATTGGGCTGTTATCCAGGTGGAGCAAGAAGGCGCTTTCCAAGTGCATCCGATGTGCATCCTGGATCGAAAAATCAAACAACTCCGGAATCGAGCCATAGGGCTTATAAAGGTCAAATGGACTTGGTACAGACCTGAAGACACTACTTGGTAGCATGAGGATGAAATGCGGACATAATACTCGCATCTTTTTGAAGAATTTTGAGAATTTTATTGTATATGGGTACATGATGCACTAAGGATAGTGCATAAATAAGGGGAGCGTATTGTAATGTCCCTCAACTGAACCCAAATGTAAATATAATACAAGTATATTTAAGCTGGTGAGTTGTTTAGACATCATTTTGTAATACACATGTCATGGCATGGTGCGCGCATATACCGCGTAGTAAAGGGATGTAATGTGCACATTTTTGAATACCGTGTGCAATAACTAAGGTGTGTGCAACCTTAGAGATAGAGGATATAGCGCGCAGTAACTAAGTGCACACAATATTAAGGTTAGCGAACCTTTGTGTATATAATATGCATTATAGGCTGGTGAGCCAGTATTATAAGCTGGAATGCTTATGTCTTGGAATTAGGCCAGCATGCCTAGATGTTAAAGGGCCAATGTGCCTATTTTGTACATGAACTCATGATTAATATAAAATACATCACTGCACGCAGACCGGCCACAATAAAGAGATGGGGGACTGAACTTCACCGGTTAGGGAAAGGGAGGGCCAAAAGTCAAGGGAATATTATATTAATATTTCCCAAAACATAAAGTATGGATAATTTTATCCTAAGTTCTAAAGTTGGGGACAAGTGGATATAAGTAACTTCTGATATGACAAGTGTCAAGTTGGGGACATGCATTGATATCATGGGGGAAACTTAGTTGAGGGGCCTCGCTCTCACAGAGTTTTACTAACAGAAAGTGGGGGAAGGGAAAAACCATTAGGCTGACCATCGTTTTGAGAAAGAGTTCATAGTGATCCCAAAACACTTAGTTATCCAGTCAATGACTCCCTAACCATTTCACTCATACATTCTATTATCCTTGAGATGGCCATTCCACCTTTCTAAAACCTGTTTCCCCGTCCCTTTTGGTTGGTGTACCTGGTTAGCTTGGAGCGGGATTGAAGAAGCGGGTTGTCAGGCCGGTGAGGAGTTCTCTGAGCGAGAGAATTTTTTGGGATTGATTTCCGTAGGTGCTAACTGTAGCTACAATGCTCTGAGACTTCTGGTCCGACCTGTTGTTGAAACTCTGGAAGGGAAGTGGGGGAGCCAAGGGAATGTTGTGCAGAGAAGGGGCACACTTCCTTGGGTGGGACAGGCATGTGGGGAATGAGAGGTTGTAGGCTTCCTTGGGTGGGACAGGCATGTGGGGAATGAGAGGTTGTAGGCTGTTAGTTGAGTGAGCACCTGAGACAAAGTCTTTCCTGTTGTCCATGAGCCTTAGCCTAGATAGGAATCCCTTTACCCTGGGTGGATTTCAGTCCTAGCTCGGGGGTGATTCACTGTTGAGAGTGATGAACAGTGCAATCTTTGGCTTGGAGGTTCATGGACGGTCTGCAAGCAGTTGGTGACAGTATTTCTAAGATAAGTACCAATTGTATGAAATATGGATATGTTGTTTTTTTATTTACATGTCCATGTTACGATTTTATCATATATGTGACTATGATTGCTTGTGTGCACATGGGAAATTTCCTGTAAATGATGCATATCGTTAATTACTGTTATTTTAATATAAAAGTCGTATATTACAGAAAGTAATGGTTTGTTATTTTATATGTAAAGCTTCTGCAAGCATGTTGTATGGTATATGTTTTAGTTGCACACAGTCTAAAAAAATAAATTTAGGTGGAATTGCTTAGTTGGCTACTGGGTATGCTACTGTATGTTCCACAGTATGGGAACGAAAGATGTTCCTAGAGTAGCATGTTCTGGCCTTAGTGGTTGGGAATGTTACCGACTAGCGTTAGAGCATGAGTGGTTTCTTTGGAGTGGTGTTCCTCGGCCTCAAGTTGGTCGAGGGGATCGTTACACCAATGCAATTGATCAATGACACATTGGGATGGGGGCCGTCGAGAAAACTGCCTCATTTCGGACCCCCCCCCCCCCCC